>VXAL01000777.1:0-16626 GCA_013399475.1 Chauna torquata | reverse complement strand
CCAGGTAGATGATGTCAGTTACTCTTCCCTTATCCACCCATGCTGTAACCTTGTCATAGTAGGCCACCAAATTTGTCAGGCATGGTTTGCCCTTAGTGAAGCCTTGTTGGCTGTCACTAATCACCTTGCTGTTTTCCACGTGACTTAGCATAGTTTCCAGGAGGATCTGCTCCATGATCTTGGTGGGCACAGAAATGAGACTGGCCTGTAGTTCCCCAGGTCTTCCTTTTTTTCCCTTTTTAAAAACAGGGGTCATGTTTCCCCTTTTCCAGTCACTGGGAACTTCACCAGGCTGCCACGACCTCTCAGATATGATGGACGTTGGCTTAGCAACTTCATCCACCAGTTCCCTCAACACCCTCAGGTGCAACTCATCCGGTCACATGGACTTGTACACATTCTGGTTTCTTAGATTGTCTCACACCTGATTGTCCCCTAGAGTGGGCAGTACGTCTTTCTCCCAGTCTCTGCCTTTGGATTCTGTGAACTGGGCAGTGTGGCTAGAGCACTTGCCGGTGAAAACTGAGCCAAAATTGCCAAAGTTCATTACTACCTCAACCTCTTCCATGTTGGTTGTAGCCAGGTCTCCTATTTCACTCCTCAGTGTGGGTACACTTTCTTTTGTCTTCCTTTGTTGTCCTATGTACTTTAAGAAAACCTTCTTGTTATTTTTTTACTTCTCTTGTCTAGTTCAGCTACAGCTGTGCCTTGGCTTTCCTAATCCTGTCCCTGTACTCCCAGTCCATATACCTGTAATCCTCCCAGGGCATGTATCCCTGCCTCTGTCTTTTGTCCTTTTTTGTTTTGTTTTGTTTTATTTTGTTTTTTGTTTTTTGTTTTTTTTTTTTTTGGTTTGGCTAAGAGGTCTTGACTTAGCCAAGCTGATCTCCTGCCTCCTCTGACCATCTTCTTGAATGTAAGGATTAAGAGCTCTTATGTTGTAAGAAAAATGCCTTATAAATATCTTCCAGCTCTCTTTCGCTCCTTTATCTCTGAGGGCAGTTTCCTCAGGGATGCCACACAGTATTGCCCTAAACTTCCAAATGCTTGCCTTTCTGATGTTTAGGGTCTTGACTCCACTTTTTGCCTGCCCTGTACCCCTCAAGAATTCTACCAGGACATGATCGCTGCAGCCCAGGCTACCTCCAGTCTTGACCCCTCCTATGAGTTCTGCATTAGTGAGCAATAGGTCCAGCAATGCCTCTCCTCTAGTTGGGCCCTCTATCACCTGTATTAGCAAGTTATCCTCAAAGCGCTCCAGTAGTCTCCTGGATTGCTTGCAGTTTGCTGCGCCACTTTTCCAGCAGATGCTTTTCCTTGTATGTCCTGGATTTGTTCCATCACCTTCCTAGGGACTGAGGTGACACTGATCGGCTTGTAGTTCCCTGGATCCCCCTTCTTGCTCTCTTTGAAGATGAGTATGGCATTTTTCTGCAGCCCTCAGAAACCTCCCATGATTGCCAAGACATTTAAAAGCTGATACAGGACGACCCCAAAGTGACATCTGCCAGGTCCTTCAACACCCTTGGATACATCCCATCTGGTTACATGGACTTGTTTATGTCTAATTGGCTTTTCATTTTCCCTATTCATTCTCTAGTTGATCTATTTTATTTTATTATTATTGTTTTATGGTATTGCCAAATATTTTAAAGACAACTTATTAATCCCTAGAATTAGGAACATATTTTTGTGTCTGTCTTTTTTTTAGGTGAGGAACTGTCTTTACAAAGACCTCTAAGTCATCATCCAAAATTTATGTGATCAAAACCGTAAGTAAAACAACAGTATTTACCACCCTGGATATACTACTTTCTATTTTCTTCTATCATCAGTTTTCTTGACTGATTTACTGATTAGTACATTCTCATTAGTACTTTTGCTGAAAGCAAGTTAAGGTCATAAAGCTATAGGTAAAACTGCTGAGGCTTTCAAAACAAGATACATGTTATATCACTTTGTAGAGTAACATCCTTAATCACCTCTGTCATCAGAGGCGAGAAGCCAACAGAGTTGTTCAGGAATAGTGTTCTAATTTCAAAGACCTCATGTAAGACTTTTCTTATCAGTGCTCAAAACTGCCAACTTATCTGGAACTTACCTTTGTAGCATATTTGTAGCACTTCATAGAATAGGCCACTTACCATCAAGTGAAGTGTGGAGACATTTGGAATTAGCAAACTATAATGACTGTAAAGCAAGTGCACTTGTAGTTTGACCTGTCTGTCTATACATAACCAGCAATGGCCAGGAGAAATAAAGGGGCAATAAAAAAGATCAACTAAGAGGCAGCAAAAAAGGCTCTAAATGAAGCCAGTTGGAGGAAAGGTGCAACCACAAAATTCCTGTGCATTGATCTGAGTTGATGTATCCTTATTACATCTCCTTCATGATCTTGCTAGTCTGGGCAGCTCTTTAGTCCATTTAAAGATAAATGACTGAAGCTTGAAGCAAAGCGTTGTTTTTTGTTTTTCTTTCTTTTTTTTTTTATGCTCAAGACAATGGCTCTAGGTTGATTTTATATGAGTAGAGAATCCCCTGTACTTTATATCTTGGGTCAGGTGTACCTAAATTGTTAATCAAAAATCTGGATGTATTCAGGAGAATTGAACAATTTGAGAATGTTTCCTGAAACATCCTCCAAAACCAGCTCTAAAAATCCAAATGTGAGAAGTAGACACAAGATTTGTTGTAGGGCGAAGAATCAGGTGCTGGGTTTCTAGGGAGTGATGTAGCAGAGACAAAATTCAGTCAGAGCAGTCAAAACAAGGCAGTGTTCCTCTTTCTCATGGTTCTTTCACCAAGAATAGCTAGCTCATCTCACAGTCTTATGTAATCAACAGTCAACCCAAAACCCAATGTAACTTTCTTTTCTCAGGTTATAACATTTATTTGCATGTATGAAAAAATGTCATCAGATGACAACTGACACAACAGGCAGATCTAGTTGTATTGCCATCTGTGGAGGCCTTTACATACAGGTTGGGCAAAAATTTAGATAATGAGGTGTCTGGAACAGATAGGAATTTCCCCCATCTTGATGCAGGGAGATGGACTTCATGTGTTTTTTAGGTTCCTTCTGTACGTATTTTCCTTGTTACTCGTGGAAAATTTTTTAAATAAAAATTAATGTCTCCAGGATGCTGCATGGACATTCACCAGTTACCATTAGACATGTCTTGATGAAAATGATAACTTAATCATCCTGTGAAAAAAAATTGTATTTGGATTTTGGGATTTCTGATGGATGTGTTATTTTCTTTAGACCAGAATGATTCTTGAGTGGCAATATGGTTTTATTATAAATCATCAGCTGTAGTGCTACAGCTTTTCTTCTTAATGATATTAATAATATCATTAATAACAATATTGACATTGATAGTAGAACTTATTTGTGATAAAAACAGCATTATGTACTTTCTTCAAACAATTCATGCCCTTTGGGAGTATTGGGATTACCTTGGACTATTGAAAAGGTAAAGTTTATCAACTGATTGCATTCAGAACATATTATTTGCTGAATTAATGACAAATCTGCTTTACTGGCAGATGGAAAATTTCAGAGTGAGTGAAAATACTCACAGAAACATGATTAAAAACTTAAGGAGATTGTCTTGTAGGTGATTATTGAATTCTTTGTTGGCCTCTAACAGATAAAGTTCCAAAGTACTCTATTGTTGTATAAATTACTTCTGAGTATAGTCAATAGCTGTTCATCTAAAAGTACAAATGGAAAAAAAGAAAAGCTGAGATAAAGCAGGTGATCTGTTCTTTGTCATCTAACTGAAGTGTGTGGAAAGTTAAAAGTTATCTTTTCCTTTAGAATGGTGAGAGGACCCAGCAGAATCAGAATTTAAATGGAAGGACTGAGTGGCAAAGTTGCCCCTGGAATGCCTCAGCAGTAACAATAAAGAGGACAAATTTATAGCTGGAAAGCATATTAGGTTTAGTTGAGCAGCAACTCTAGGCATGAATTTGGCCCACTGAGGATTTAGTAAGGATGACCAATAATTTTTCATATATTTAAACATCAGAACACAATTGTGTAAGTATATAATCTCTGAACTCAGTATCTGACTTTCTCTTACATATTTGCAGATAATTACCAAAATAATTTATATTTTCCTTCCCATTCAGTAGGAGAAATACTTTAATTGATTTATAGATTATTTTATTTGTCATGTTCATTTCTGTAAATGATCTGTTTGTGGAAACTCAGAGAAAATCAAGGTAAAAGATCATGTTCTTAAATTTTATATCAAAATTGTTAGTTTTGTGGTGAATTTTCTTCTGTGGCAATAATTTCCGTGGAGTAGGAGTAACTCTTATGAAAGGAATGTGACTACCTTCCTGAACAGAGTGAGTTAGAAATACAGATCTCTTACACATAGTTCTGATCTCTTAAACATGGATCTGACCTCTTAAACATAGCACTGGAAATTTCGCTGAGTTACAAATTTTATTACATAAAAAAGAATCATATGTATGAAATTAAAAATGTCTGATTTTTGTGGTTTGTTTTGTCCTTTTAGTTTGTAAAACTACTTTCGATGCAATAAAAATAACAAAAACCTGTAAGCACCACATCATTAGATTCTAATCAGAGGACGTCCAAATGCATTATTTTGACTTGGTTGGGATGCTCACTTAAATTTTCCTCAAAAATAAGAGAATGCTATTTTCTAAAGAAGCAGTGTATGAGGAAACGGTTTTCTTCTAATCCTTTGCCTGTTGGTAGTCATTTGCAGTGTTTCCTTGGAACATGGGCATAACAGGTCATCATGGGTGTGGAGTAGAGAAGCAAAGTCACAAGTTGCGTCCAGATCTCTGAAACTTGAGATGGAATTTGAATGTAGAAATCATTGCAGAAAGGAGAATCAGCAATGTACTAAAGTACATTCCAGAGTGATTGCTGTTGCTAAGGGAAAGAACTGTGTTTCGTACCAATAAGAGTTTTTTCTGATCTGTGATTTTATTTTGTGATACAATGAACAAAAATAATGCAGACTACAGGTCACAGTTGTGCCCAGGATATGTAATAGGATGGGCCTAATATCTAGCAAACCAGGATAAGAGTGAGCATATTCAACCACCACAGCAGGATTGCTTTTCTGTTAGCGTGCTCTAGGAAAGTGTCATAGACACCACTCTGTTGTTCTCTTTGATTTTCTTTTAAGAGATTTGGAGTGCTTGGTTACAAGATACAAACAAAATAAATAGACAGTACATTTTAAAAGATTTTAAACAACAAAAGAAAAAATAGTCTATATAAACCCAGGTATCTTGTTTGGATGTTACAGCTGAATTCTGTTTTTAATTGTCAAGAAAGGCAATACTAACAGCCTGATAGTTTTTACCTTCTCTCTTTCCACACATACCCAAAGTAATAGCATTCTGAGAACAATTCACATGTCATACCAGGAGCCGCGGAATGGACAAAACAGAATTAAAAGAACAGTAATGCTCCCTGGCATAGCTATATATTACTTTAAAAAAAAAAAAAAAAAATTTCAGATGTGGGGGCACAATGCACATTCCACCTCAGAGGTTTGTCTGCTACAGTACAGCTTAAACCCTCACATGTCATAACTGAAGGAAAACAGCCATCCTTTTCATACCTCTTCACTTCTTTTTTTCTATTCAGTATACAGCCCAGCCTTTAATATCTTTACAATACTCCTGTGAACAATGATACTGATTATATACCTTCAAGCCCTGATTCAGCAGAGTGCTTAAGTATATGAAGGCATGATTTATCTTGCTGGGTTTAATATGATGCTTGAACCATATGCCTTTTCTTTTCCTGAATTGAGGTCTTCCCCATGTGAGAGAATCAGAGCTCTACTCTGGGTTGTTACAATTCTGATGGCGTAAAACCCACATTTACCATAAAACCGTGATTTCCTAATATAACATAGGCTCTTAAAAATAAATACAGCTGGAAGTGCAGAAAATTCCAGAGTCTGCCTGTGAATCCACACAAATGATAATACAGTTTTCATCTTGAAGCCTTGATCTTGCAGTGCTGCTTCTGTCTTAACCAGAGCTGGTGGTAAAGACACTTAACTTGGTGTCCTCCTAGCTGAGGGCCCCTATATTAAGTGTCTTGGAGACCCAACCAAAACTAGCGGTCTCATCTTTGGACCTGATGGAGAGAGACAAGTATCAGGCACCTCCATGGGCATGGGGACAGACCAAAGCTAGGCCAATGAGTTAACCCATGGTGGGGGTCAGCATCAGGCCTGGTGAGGGGGACCATGATCAGACACAGTCCCAGGATGGCCAGGCAAGGCTACGGGGATGGGGATAGGCCAAGGACAGGTTGAGACATCAGCCAGCTGTAAAAATACTTTTAAGTAATATTAATCTTGTAATTTATTATACTGATGAGTTGCTTTTACACAAAACTCATAAGTTCTATTCATGACAACAAAAATTAAGCAATCTTACTTCAGTTTGTCTAGTAACAGTTCCTTTCGAAGTTGTGGCATGGTGCAGGGAGGACACAGTATCATCAGGGCCCTGAGGGAACTGACAGACATCCCAGCTTTACCTTGGACCTGTCATATCGCGGTAGACTTGCCTGATGCTGTGGGCTGCCCCTGTTGGCCCACAGACTGTCCTGCTTCATGGCAGGGGGCGGTGGGATGGGCCCTGGCTGCCAGGCCCTGTCCTGCTGGCCCCTACCTGGAGCCTCCATTGCTCCTGGCTGCCCGGGAGGTGTCAGCCTGCACAGTGCCCTGGCACTTACCCTTCCACTTAGGGTCAGCTATCTCCATCAGCCTGGAGTGAGTTGGGAGTCTCCTGCCTCCATGTCTAGGCTCTTTGACCTTTTTAAGTGTCCTGTCAGAATTCAGCAGAAGGTAACTAAAAGGTTTGGTATGGTGGCAACTCCAACCAACTTCCTGTACTCAGATTTTGTATCTGAGTACAAGAAGTTGGCTGAGGGAGATAGTCTTTGTGAGTGCTTTGAACTGTAGTCCATGACATCCTGTGAGTTTTGTCAATTAAAAAATGGGTGACTTTTTGAGGGTCCTTGACTCTCCATGGCTTGCTTTTCTCCTTGACTACACTGACAAAACAGCTAACCATTGAAATATTCTTGGCTATGAACTATGCTCTTAGAAAATACATTTGATGTTCATATATGGTCTCTTGGCTGCTTACAGTTATGCCCATCTGCTAGGATGGCATGATGCCGGCACACACAGTGGCATGCCAGTTTTTTTGGGCAAGAGGTGCCAACCACGAATGGTTTCACACAGGCAAGCTGCCGAATGCTTCAGGAGCTGTCTCTTTTGGAAGAAGCCTTTCTTTTGTTATAGGATTGCCACATTGTTGCCACAGGGCTCTTGAAACCATTGGTAGCTTTGTGTCCTAATACAATATTGTGGAGGAACATAAGAGGCTGAAGAGCACTTGAGACTGGCAAGTACCTTTTGAAATGCTGTCTGACTTAGATGCATGTGAAGCACTGATTATTTGAAATAAAATCTATGGATATGTTAAACAGGAGCACTGAGTGTTCTGGTTTTATGTATCGTCTTTTTGAGCGATGAAGGCAGAAATCCCAGCCCTGCATGGTATAGAAGTGCTTGACAGCATGGAATACGTTGTGTGATCAATTAATCACAAAGCTTCAGTGTTCCCATAACAGTCAATAACCAGGTTAAATAATTCTGAGCATAAAGTTGTCTCAATAAAAATAGAGGGCGTCTGGGGACAGGAATGAGAAGTCAGATCATAATGAGAGAGGAAATTTAACACAAGATTTGATTTTGAAAAGAAATCAGTGAACTGGAGTAAAATAGCAAGACTTTCCAAGGAGTGCCTCTTGGGAAAAAACAGAGGCTTTCTGCAGTGATGATCAGTTACTGATGGATGAGAATGTAATGCTGAGGGTATAAAGAGAAGAATAAAAACTGGATAGAATAATGCAGTTCAGACTTAAATAATTCTGTCACTTAAAGTGAAAAAAAGCTTACTGTAAGTTGAAAAAAGTGGTTTTCATGATTTCTAACTGGAGAAGAGTTGGAATTTCCTATGCTTCAGAAATGTTTTGAAATCATAAAATCATAGAATGGTTTGTGTTGGAAGAGATCTTTAAAGATCATGTAGTCCAACCTGTCTGCCATGGGCATGGAAACCCTCAACTTGACCAGGTTGATCAAAGCCCCATCCAACCTGGCCTTGAACACTTCCAGGGATGGGGCATCCACAGCTTCTCTGGGCTACCTGTTCCAGTGCCTCACCACCCTCATAGTAAAGAATATCTTCCGAATATCTAATCTAAATCTCCTCTCTTTTAGTTTGAAGTCCTATCACTGCACTTCCTGATAAAGAGTCCCTCTCCAGCTTTCTTGTAGGCCCCCTTTATGTACTGGAAGGCTGCTACAAGATCTCCATGGAGCCTTATTATTCTATGATTATATGATTCCATTCCTGAGGAAAAGATCCTATTTTTTTTTGAATAAGAAGCTCTTACTTGACAGAGAAAAATGCAATTGATATATTCTCCAAATTCAGTTAGATTCAGAGGAGTGACACAGCTAGAATCAGAGAAGTACCTGAGTCTTAGCAATGCAAAGGCTACCTAAAGGTCGTAGCAATGTCAATAGATCCACTTCAGCTGCCTTTACAATGCTCTGAGGAGTTCAACCATTAGGGCTGGGGATATACCCTTTCCCAGCCTTCTCTGTGGCCTAGACTCTACTAGCCAAACCACTTTTGATCATTTTCTTTCTCCTTTCCTTTCCTTTCCTTTCCTTTCCTTTCCTTTCCTTTCCTTTCCTTTCCTTTCCTTTCCTTTCCTTTCCTTTCCTTTCCTTTCCTTTCCTTTCCTGCCCTTCCTCTCATCTCTAAATTCCCTTTTTACATTTTCAAAATGATAATCTAGTTTTATGTCCCAACCTCTTCCTACCAAATCACTTGCTGGTTTTAGGGTTTTAGGGTTTTCTGACACATTGGAAACATTTTGCTGAACTTGGACTCTCAAACCACATTCTTTCCTTCTCTCTGAATCCCCTCAAAGCACAGCAGCTTGGTGGTTTGCTCACTGTGCTGGGGTGTGGAAGACTTAGTTTCATGTCCTCTGTTTTGCTTACCTACACAGTTCACAGTGCCTTTAAGAAGAAACGTCAAGGGACAAGCTAGTACAGAATGTATTATTTCCTGATAAAGATAGAACTGATAGCAGACACCTGGTTTCAAATTATTCCTTCTAATGGCACTCACTAGACTTACAGAGATGTAGAGACCTCAAGAGTTACATTGGACTTTCAATCTTCTGCGGTTTGGACTTAAGTACATATGACTCAAAATAATTTAGCGACCTAATTCCCAACAACTACGGTGGCAGGTGGGTAACACATCACCTTTGTAGATTTGGGACGTAGTATATTTAGGTCTCCTTCCTCTTTTGAAATCTCCTCTCTTGCAGGATCTAATAAGATCTAACTTCTACTAGGCACAGCTAAGCCAATTGGGATGCAGTTATAGAAGGAATAATGATGCCTATTATAGCTGAGATTTTGTAATGGTTTCTATTCCACAACTTTACGAAGCTGAAATTGTCAAGGCTCTGTCCAAGAGTGGTCTTATTGCTGAAAATATAATCAGTAATGGTTTAGCAATTTTACAATAAGAAGAGAAAAAAAGACTTTTCTATTATAAAAATTAGACCTCATAACTTTTTAACAGTTATGCAGCCAAACTATCCCATAATAAAAAGTTGGAGGTTGTCATGGAAACCACTCTCCATTGAGAAGGGTGTTCGGACTTATTTTCCTGGTCCTGTACCTAATGTAGCAAGTTACATTTCTGCTATGCTGAAAAAAACACACATGTATTCAAATAATTTAAGCCTCAACTTGAAGTAAGTATGCTCACTCATTACTTTTACGAGTATTTTCATGATATTTATATAATCGACATAACCACAAAATAAGAAGCTGCTTCTATGCACCAAGATGAGGCATCAAACAAAATTTTTCCAAACATAGTTATCTTATTCAAGGGAACATAGAACTGAATGACTTACAATGGCAAGGGGGAAATGAAAAATTAAATTGTTAATGCTACAGCAATAATTACTATCGAAAATGTATTTTCAGTACTTACTATTGTTTTAGTTGGTCACACTCATCCCTTTAAAGTGCTCTGTTGCACTTTCAGACTCCAAGACATTTAAAAGATGGTGTTGCTTTTGTAATAAAACTGATACAACTGGTATAAATTTACATAATTCCATCAAAGTTGAAGGAATTACATTGACTTAAGATGGGGAACTGGTTCTATGGGAACAGCTATACTTTCAGCATATGCTCCCAGCTACTCCAGCATGTCACTATTTTCCCAAAAGCTTACTTGTGACACCCCTCATGTCTACATTTATGGCGTCGTTCATTGGAGAAAGGCTGTGCATTAGAATAGGCTCTTTGAGAGACACTCAAAAGTATTGCTGAAATGTGGTGAGATTGTTCAGTGGACAGGATGAGAACAAAGCATTCACAGTAGATTAGCACTGGATGATGTCTATAGTGCACCTGCTGGAGTAAAATAAATAGCAAGTCTAAGGAAGTTGTGTGGATTGGAGGACTGGAGATGACACCAAGAAGCTTCCAAAAGGTTTCATATAGAGATTGTCGAAAAACTTTAGCACTAGACCATGTGAATATGGAAACTGCTGTAGATATGGAAACAGGTTGCTGTAAAAGCTATTTTTGATTGTCTCAGGTCAGCAACTCATTCACTAGATTTTGACAAGCCTGGTGTCCAGTTATTGTTCTTAGGCATTTTCAATGTAACTGTTAAAGCTTGATGGCATATGGATTGCAAAAGACATCCTGAAATAATGACAGTCTTCTGCTGAGGCCACTGGTTCCACAATCACCTTTTTGAATGAGTGAAGAAATATGTTAATAGCATGGAATAATCTTCACTGCCTTTGCAATGTACTGCAGAGATGTGTTTATGAACACGACTACACATAGGATGGGAAAAGTCAATATTGGTATATCCTACAAAACTGTTTCAATGATTTAGATGTCTTCAGCATGACTGTGGACTGCTGTTCCTTACCAACCTGCCTGTTTGCAAGATACACATTCACAGAGAGGACAAAAGGAGGTGATGGTTTCTAAAAGAAGTGCAACCAGGGACCGTGAAGCAGGATCAAAATTGCCCCTGCCTCTGACTCATTTTAAAGGTGGACAGGAGAGGCTTATTCCTTTAAAAAGGCATTCCTTCTGATGATGGAAGAATGATTTGGGCTGCCAAGCAGGGTGCCTTTGGGTTTTTAGATTTATGTTTATTCATTCTTCAACTTCATTCTTTTAGGGATGGGTATATCCGCTGTACTGTGCTAAGGAACCCTGGCAATACGTTCCAGGAGACAAGGATATTTTGAGGGGCCAAATTCCATTTAAACACACTAAAAACAGATTTTGCCCGACTTGAAAATACATGGAAAAGCTCTGAAATTTATTTGGAAGATCACTCACTGACTTTGCATTTCCACTTGGTGAAAGTTTTGGGGTCCAAGTATTGGACAATGGTACAGAGCAAGCCAGAGAGAAAGAGAAACAGCAAGAGAGAGAGAAGATGATAAAAATCTGTGGGAGAAATAGATAATCTGTAAGCGAGCATTTTTACAATGCAAACATAATGTACTTTTCTGGATATTTAGGTAATAATTACCTCATTATCTTTCAACAATGCATTCTTTATTCCTGCTCCTTTTGGTACCTGACACTAATTTTTGTAGCTACAATAATGTAGAAATTACTGTACACACGTTGGTACAGCTTGAGCCTGTTTAATTAGCTGCCTGCAAAAGAAAGATAATGTCTTATTATTTGTCTGGGGATAGTCAACTTCTCCTATGTTTGGAGATAATCACCTTCAGTCTGGAGTGGAAAGACATCCTGCAATTATCATGGAGCTAAAAACAGTGCTTTCTTCCAGGGAAAGGCTGTGAGTCCTGAAAACAATGACACCTTCCAAGCCTCGGCTATCATTAAAGTCTTTTAGACACTGTAAGACTTCATTTTTATGGAAGTTTGTATTTAACATACTTTCAGAACAGTAACAACTACCTTCTCCATTCGTTTCATAATGCAATCTTAAAATTCCATTTGTCTGCAGGATTCATTAGAGATGTCTTTTTTGTGTACACATATAGGCAGGCTTTGTGTGTGGTCTCCTAGAATGTATAAACCTCCTTCCTATCTGATTGAGAATCTGGCATGCTCAGCCCATTAACTTGACTTCTGCACTCCTCTGCCAAAATTTTGTGCAATGTTGAAGACACATGCAATGAGAAATACTGAGCCCGTTTCTTATCTTCTTATTTTTAGGATAAATAATAGGTTAAAACATTACCACTCAGCTTCCTCAATCTGTTCCCATAGCTATAGGATGGTTTTGCAGAACTTACTCTTGATAATAAATGTTTTCAAATGTAGGTCTGGGCAAGTCAGTCAATGTGTTTTTTGCTCTTCTTCACTCTGACCTTGTCTAGACTGTACAGCACTGGCTGTATGTTAGTAATACTACAGTAGCATCTACCTGCTGTAGTGGAGCTCCAATTACAGTTAATAAAAATGCATGTGAATAAACATTTATTTTTCTCTTAGAATGCTTAGGCCTGATTTTTAGTCACTTTTATGTCTGTACATTTTTGTACCTTGGATAGATTGATTTTTTTTTCAGTAAGCTACTGTCATGGTTTTGGCTGGGATAGAGTTAATTTTCTTCGTAGAGGCTCACACAATGCTGTGTTTTGGATTTTTTGATGAAGATAATGGTGATGTTTTTGGTTGTTGCAGAGCAGTATTTACATAGAGCCAAGGACTTTTTTGCTTCTTGTGCTGCCCTGTCAGCGAGGAGGCTGGGGGTGCACAGGGAGCTGGGAGGAAACATAGCCAGGGCAGGTGACCCAGACTGACCAAAGAGACATTCCANAAGCTACCTACCCCAACTTTTTTAGATTTGCAGTTGGAATACAGTAGCAAGTTGCAAAATAATAAGCAAGATATTGTGGACACACTGAGGCAAAGATTCCAGGTGGCACCACACCACAGAGCAAGATGTCCATCCTGGATGTTTTCTGATGAATCTCCTCACCAACATCTGGCAGTCATTATGGATGCAAAATGTCTATTAACATATAAATCGGAATCCTGCTTCTGTCAGGAGAGGAGAATGTCAAGGCCATGTTTTGTCAAGAGAATCTCAGAAAAAAATAACCCACAAAAACGTTCAGGGAATAGCTGGAGGTCCATACTGTTAGTAATATAGCTGATGATCCCCCCCAGTCTTTTGGTTCTGTGATTCTGTGAATCAGAAAAAAATCCTTGTTTCTTTCCTACTGGAAATTGGTCATTCATCAGAATTGTATTGCTTTGTGGAATCCATTTTGTTTTGAGTAGAGAGGTCTTGTGAACCCCTGCCTGCTAGACAGTTGTTGAAGTCTGTTTGGTTTTCTCTGTCATCTGGCCCTACACCAGCTGCATAATGAGCTGCTGGAATATCTGTTTCCAGGCTTCAAGCTTCCAAGTAAATTAAGCTCCTATTTACTATAACCTCTGGGGAATCCCACTAGGAAGACCATTCCAGAGCTGGTGCTCCATTCCCTTTCACAGTAAATTTCAAAACGCTATTTTTTTTCCTGCCTTATAAAGAAAGCAAATAATGAAGTCCTGAGATTCTCTACAAAGCAGAACTCTATTCAGTTCAGTCTCTATTAGCAATATTCCATACTCTTGTTTACAGTGAACATCTGACTGTTTTACCTCATGTTGTGCCCTGGCTCTTTCCAACCAAAGCTCTGTACAGTACACAAGTTTCGTCTGTAATACAGGCAGAGATATTATCTCCATGTGCAAAGGTTCACAGTCCTCCTGACCCAAACCAGATTTCTGGTGTATTAGCTGTGGGAAGTTAAAACTAAGGTGCCTGCAGACAGAGTGTATGAGGTGCAACAGACAGAAGTTATAATAAAAGAAAACACACACACACACAAAGCCACAAATACCTGAAACAGGTTGGTTAGAAAACTTTTGGAATCTCCATCTTAATAGACTTTCAAAGCTTGGTTGGACAAGACTCTGAGTAACCTTATTTATGAGGGCTCTTTTCTGAGCTGGGGTTGGACTGAATGACCTTCATAGGACCTTTCTGGTCTAAATTATTCCATGGTTCTATGATTTAATAAGTGGAGTATGATTATCACATGAGATCTTGCGTGCTCCACTCAGAAGGTTTAGGTGCACCCAGGTGGACTAAGGAAGAAGAATATATCATGTCAGCACAGCATTTTCTCATCAACGCTCAGCATTTATTGACTTTAGCCCCCTGGGTTAGGGGCTGAAAGAGCTGCAAGATATGCTTTCCAATTCTGTGGTTTACCCTGAATGTACCCCTCAGAAAGATATTTAATTTCTCCATAAATCAGGACAAAATGTCACTAGAGGTTTGGAGTAACCTACAGATGAATCATTGTTTGTAAAATATTCTGCACAACTAAAGAAAAACTTCAAAGCAAAATAATGTGAAAAGTTATTCTGCCAAGCTTTATTCCACTCCATGAAAATAGACAGGAGAATTTTGGTCTATAAGTGGAAAGTATTACCCTTTTTTCTTCGGTATGAGTATATGCAGTTTTAGATAGATAAATAGATGATAGGTATAGATATATTTACACCATTTTTGAGAGTTAATGTTTATAACTTGGAGTAGTTCTGGCAGATTGCCACACATTCTTTTCCTGTATGTAAGAGCTCAGTAAATGATAAAGGCATAGAGAATTCAAAGCGTTTGTTGTTTCTAACTAGATATCTTAATAACTGCAGTCCATCTTTACTGCAAGAACATTAGTAGTGAAGGATATTCATCTGAGGTCTTGACCAAGGCGCAGTAGCTCATTCCACTGATTTTATGTAAGTACTCTCCATGTAGGAGAGGTTGAACACATTAACTGGGAAATTAATGATATTTTTGAGTTTCAAATTTTAATATATGCCTGAAAACTGTACTGAAAATCTAGTAGGAAAAATGTTTATTGATGCTGGAAATGGGCCATAGTAGGATACATTGCTACTTTCCAGTTAAAGATAAGCAATCATTTTTTAGCTAACAATCCTGGCGAATCAGCCAACTTAATCGGTTTTTATTGATAAACTTTATTCTCAGTAAGCCATATATGTTGTTATCCCAGCACTGCTGGAAGGTTTTATTTGTTTATACAACAAAAATTTTTCAGTCTTGAGAGCAAAGCCTTCAACATTCTAAGAATATATACATAATGTGGTTTTTTATAATGTGGTGTTTTTTTTTTTTCTTTTGGGGGGGTTGTGCAAAAGGAAAGCTATCTTAGTGTTAAAATCAGCTCAAGGAATTGTGGTATAATTCTTCACTTTAACAGCAGAGATAAACTATAAAGTGAGAGGGTTTAACACCTTAAGAATTAATGGGAGAATTTTGGGTGACTATGAAAAGTGATTCAGCATGAAGCGCCTTTATGTGGCTCTGTCTTTGTTGAAAAGACTTCTATCATGTGCCTACTTGATTTATGGTATTTATACATGCCAGGATTGTGAGGAGATGACTGACCTGTCTCTGGTATTGGAATCATCCTGAATATGTTTGTGCAGCAGTCCTCCTGATCTAATTGCCCTGAGGGGCAATCTGGAGTAATTAATCATAATGACTGTTCTTTGATTTGTGCATCTTTGATACATGTTAATACGCTTGTTTAAAACTCTGGAGAGCCAGTGTGTTCCAAATGTCCACAGGAGGCAAGGGTATGCTGCATGGCAAATTCCCAAGTATAATGAAGCTAGCCGTTGGGCTGGAGGCTTAGAAAGTAGAGGAGGCTCCCAGGGACACAGAGAAAGATTAAAGAGGAATATTCTTCGGCCTTTGACCTGAGCCCAAAAGTTAGCTTTGATAGTGATGGTAGGTTTGAGTATTTTTGCCTTCTTCTATCGATTTATTCGAGTAAAATAGCAGGAAAATAATGTTTCAAAATGCTGTATGGAGTCCCTTCATGTTTGTCTTAGAGTGTGGACAGAGGAGTTCTGGCAAATCGTGCTAATACAGTTCAATATATCACTACCTCAAGTTGCCTATCCTGCCTCTCTGCTGCTGCTTATCATCCTTGTAGCAAAGATCAGCAGAATGCAACAAGTGCTTCGGTACTCGCTGATCCAATATACCACCCGCTGCAACTGTCCTAGATCTCAGGCAAACAGCAGAAAAGAATGTGCCAACAGATTTTGAAATGGATCTGTTCAGAACTCAGGATCTTCTGGTACATGTGGCCTGAGAAGCAGCACTCTCAGCAGTGTACATACAGAGGAAGAAGAACACTGCTGATGCCAGTGAGGTGTACCGCAGAGTGGCTCATTATCCACATCTCCTTTTTGGTGAGTTAATTGCCCCTTCCTCCAAGCATCCTGCACCGGCCATTGTCAGAGTGAGAATACTGCATAAGGATCCAGGAAAATGAGACTAGATGAGATGCAGCCTGACTATGGCTACACTCAAACATCCTCTGATCAAAACAGTCAGATGAGCTCAAGATCTTACTGGTTAAGGTTAAGTTACTAGCAAAACTGCTGTCTT
>VXAL01000776.1:337004-394800 GCA_013399475.1 Chauna torquata | reverse complement strand
ATTCTATGTGAAGAAAGGAAGAAATCTTCTGGTCAGTTGAAGATGAGGCCACTTTACAATGTCTGTATTTTGGAGCATCCAAAAATCCAGGGAATCTATCAGCTGCTTTGAAGAGACACTTACTTTCAACATATATAGAGGGTGGCTCTTATCTGTGAGATTTTCAGGTCTCTTTCTTGAGACAAGCTGACCCCTTGCTACAAATAGCTCATTTCTATCTGGGACTGATACTTTCTTTAATAAGAAGATATTTTCAGAGGCTATAAATCAAACAACTCTTTTTCTCTTTAGAGGAGGAATCGTCCATCTTTCATAGCATGGGGGTTGTAAAAGCACAAGGATACTCCCTGCACTACCGCTGGGTCTCTGAACAGTCTGGACTGGATCTCAAGCAGAATAAGCATTGTGCGCTCTGAAAAGAGAAATTTTCTGGTTGTGCTGATTTCTGCTGCCCATGTGAAATCTAATTGGCAAAGAATTTTACAATAAATTTCTAGGCAAGCACCGATGTGTGGTCATATGGCTACTTGAGAAAAGATCAAAAACTCTACTTGTTCAGCTTTCCCTATGCTAGGAAGACAGGGTCTAAAGGAATGAATCAAGGGAGGAAAAAATGAGCCACTGCATTGTAGCTTATCAGTCACACAAAATGATTTTATTTACTTATTGACAGAGATTCCTATGGTATTTTAAAAAGTGCCCTTTTCCTTTCTGGGATGCAACATAACAGGATTTATGGTAGGCAGATCAGAGATTTTTCACCCTGTGTTATTCATTTTGTTTCACTATCTCACCTCTCCTTAAGTGCTGTGCTGTTGCTACAATTTATAGATGAGATTTTCAGACAGGACGTATGGCTTACAGAGTGCAATCCAAGGCTCTAGAAACCTTATGGAGCATGGGAATGCGTATGGAGCATCAGCACCTTTACAGGATTAACAAGCTCATTGTTCAGGCAAGGGGCACTGAAAGTAAGCACTTGCCTCTGGATGCCTGGGTTTAGGCCATGTGCCCTAGAAATCAGAGTTCTGGGAACAGAAATACCTTTTATTTGGTTTGGAGGTACACTGTGGTGATTAAAAATTCTGAAGCCCCCTTACTTCATCACAAAAAAGGCAACTCATGTCTGAATAGTGTATACTCACTGGGAACTGGGCTTTATTTTTTTACTTTTATTTTTACCAGTGATTGTTTCATTAACATAACTAGATGTGCAGATCCCAATGTCATTAACAGCTTCTGAAAAACTGAAAATTGCAGAGGTCAAGCAGATTTACTGGCAATTTTGATCATGAATGAAATCCAACTTCAAATATACCCAGCACAAACATATGTACAGAAGTCTTAAACAGATCGGTTGAAGAGATTCCAGTCCAGCACACTTTATTAACCTCCACATAACTGATTTCATTTCAGCTCTGCACGTTTTGATTTGTACCTGCTCAAAAAAAAAACAACAGCACACGCATCTCAAATGCCTGGCTGAAGTATTTTGTGAAAATGAATGATCAAAAGCAGGTCAGATGTCTCTTTCCGTCTTGCTCGAACATGTTCAAAATCAGAATTTTGATTATAAGCATCTGGTCAACTTTAGTAATGTTTTTGTCTTGGTTTCTTGAGTCTCTGTAGAGAAACATAATAATCTGTGGCATGTTTTATGAATCCAAGGACATTTTATTCAGTCACCTGTCTAGACATGTAATTGCACAAATAAGTTGCTAGTTATTTCAAGACATGCATAAAACACTGACAAATCAAAGTATTGAAAAAAAGTCCTCTTATTGGTTGCTACCTGCTTGGAGAACATTAATAAGGTATGAAACTGGGATGTTAAGTTAGTAAAAGGAAAACTCTCATGCAAAATGAGTAATGCAGAGCCTCACCCTTCAGTAGCTGAGGTAGGGTTTTGGTCTGATGGTTGTGGTGGGGGTGTTTGCAATAAGAATATCATTGTAGTTCAGCTTTTCTTCAGTAGTTGATTGTGACAGTGAAAGACAAATGTCATCTTTGGACTGTTTATCAGATTTTGTTCTTTTAATGAGCATTCAGCCAGTTTACTAATAATTTTGCTGTTGTAGATCACAATTTTACAAGCTTCTTGAGTGTAGAAGTTCCCTCCAATGTAGCAGGAAATGTACCTTCAGTGGTCTCAGGAAGAAACTAATTAAAAGCAGCTGTTTTCAAATGGGCACTGTCACTTTAAATCTGAAAGCTTTCATATGTCTTTGATTCTGTGACCATTGTTTTCCCTTGAAATCTGTTGTAATTTATGGGAAATCATTAGTCTGTTGTAGAATGACACGAATCTGGGATTTTGTAATCCTTCTGAGCACTGTTAAAATGATTTCCCACAATTGTTATTTCCTTCAGGATCACAAAGTGTCCTTATTATCATTGTGTCCCATATACTTACAAATTGTTTATAATAAATTGGCTGGTTGGCAATCAATGCCTTTTATGGGAAATTTTTTGGTTTAGCTGTAGTCTCACCTTTCACATGGCTGATATGTCTCAATCATATTTTTGACCTATGTAGATTTCTGTCTATATGTGTGTATGTATATGCATACCTGCTGGGATGATTTTTGGTTTCATGACCACTGAATGTGTGGTAAATCTAATTACTTTCTACGTTTCCTTAGACTCAAATATTTAAAAAGTCTATGGCACTTCAAATGTGGCTGACATTTTTTTTCTGTTTCGTATGAGGTTCTGAGCCAACTTATTTTTTTCCCTCTCATCCTTCAACCTGCTTGCATAATATCTGAGAAGTTAACCAACGTAAAATAAAGAAGAGATCACCCAGGCTTTCACTCTCTAAGACAAATGAAGCTCCAGGCATAATGTAATTGAAGAGTCTTACTCTTCATTGTCTTCTCTCAGAGAGCTGGAGTGATCCATACGAGAGGTATAGTGGGATTAATGCTGCGTTCCCTGCAAGGTTCTGGTGTGATGCTAACATTATTTTTAGGGCATCATTATTGATATTGGCTCGCATTACACAGAGCCTTTAATCAAAAGGAAGAAGTGATAAAGACATCTTTACGATACACCCATAAGCGATAAGCATGAGGAATATGGAAAAAGATTAAAGACATAATATTTTGGCCTCAGAGAAAAGGATCTTTGTCCTGTTAAAAATGAAGTTGACCAGATGTGCTCGTTCAGGCATGGCAGCCCTTATTTTCTCATCGAGCCCACTGCTGGATAGGCTTTTAAAGTCTAAGCCTTAATTTTGACTATTTTCTTTGAGGTCCCATAATGCTCGTTACGCTGCTCTATGACCAAGTTGCTCAAGGCACTTAAGCTTGTGCCCCTTTCTGCAAACGAATAGTCAAAGCAAGCTGGCAATTAAATATATGCTTAAATTTCTCACTGAATCAGGTCATTGAGTGACACATTTTTTCCCTTAATGACTGGTTCCTGTGTGTGAACTGCTTCTCGATTGTATCACAGCGAGGCAGGCTGACCAAAAAAACACAGCTGTAGGTGCAATTGTCCTAGTGGGAATTACTTAACCTACATACCTATTGCTCTGAAAGTGCCTATAGATAAAAAATAAATAAAGGCAAGGAGGGGAGAAAAGGCAGGCTGCTGGTTTTGATGCAGGATAATCCTGCACCTCTCTGGGAGCTCAGGTCTAGCAGGGACTGTCCTTCTCTGTCCGGAGCTGTCTGCCCTGCTCCTCTCTGGGACCTGCACCAGCTCAACATCAAAGCCACCCTCTCAGAAGGATGCCAGTAGCACAGAAGGTCTTCATTCAGCCTGTTGCCTCTGAAGAAGCCCACCACATTTAAACATGCAGCCCATAAAACGGCCTGTGTTCATCTGAAGTTGCTCATCATGCCTTCATTAACATATGGGGGCGAGGAACTGAGTGCTCTGTTATTGGAAGTCAATGACGGACATAAAATACCAACTGTCCACCTGCCCCTGCAGCATGTTCCTGCTAGGATTGCATGCACTTGCTGCTGTTTGAGGATGGGCTTTGTCAGAAGCAATGGCATCTGTTGGGGGGGTCCTGCATTTGCAAGTTAAAGTTCACGCAGTTAACTGAGCTCTCCTACTTTGGGGTCCGGCACAGCTTGTGGGAGCATTTTCTCATTAGATTTTACAGTCCAAAATGGACTGAATGCCGCAGCATACAGGACTGTGGAGAGTTTAAATTGTAGAGCAGGGGTTTGGTAGGAATATTTGCATACAGCTGTGTGCTCTGGAATGAAGAAGTATTTTCCATTCATTCTGGCAGCCTACCATGTAGGTTACTAATTTAAAGCAAGGAGGAGGCAAGGGAAAGCCATAGGAACTATGCATCAGGACAGGAAAAAGCTTCTGGACATTTCCTAAAATAAGACCTTCAGTTATGGATGAGGCACTTATTCCATCACTGTGACTCCATTAAATTGACAGTCAGTGAATTTCCATCCCACTCTGCATTTGTTTTGCAGCAGATCCACAACTCTAGGAGAATACATATTAATGTAAATGTTGTTTCCCTATTTTCTTTATACCACTGATTGTCTGCCTTTGAATTCTCTTTGGGGTATGTAAGTCTCTTTCAAATGCCTTTCTCCTTAGGGTAAAGCTGTTTTCTTGTCTATCTGGAAACATTACTGGCTTTTGCTGGGGGAATGTAATGGAAGAAGAGTTGCATGGCTTTTATGAGTTCTTAGAAAATAATTTGATTACAGTTAAGTGGAAACACTTTTAATGCTTTCTAATAGTTCTCATCCTGAATGGAAGTTATCATTGACAGAAAGCCTCAGTGGGTGGAGAAAATACTAAGTAGTCTTCCAAAGTGAAGGATTATATACGTATCCAATCATCTAGAAGTTCACATTCTGATAGTTTATCTTCAAAGCAATAGGAAGAGCCACATGGCTGCATAATACTTTGCCTACCTGCTGAAATCCTATTCCATTCTTGAAGGTCATGCCTCAGGATTACGGAGAGGACAGGCAGGGAGAAGATCTTATGAAATCCTGCAGCAGTATTTCACATCCATCATTCCTAGATGATGGTGGAGGAGCTGGTAGTGGTCTGGGATGCCATGGCCTATGTGTCAGGCTGGTTCCTATGATTCAGCCCTGAAGAAACCCCAGTGGTGTGCTTCAGATCCCCTCCCACCCCCCAGATTGTGAGACAGTGCCGCCGCCTTTTCCCAGCACTGGACCTGGCATGCAAAATGTGTCCTTTGATGTGTGGCAGGTTGTGTGGTGGGCTCTGCCCCAGGCTGCACTTCTGAGTGATGATTTGCAAGGGAGAAAAACACAAGGCATGTGTAGAGCGGTTGTGCACCTATATCCAGTAACTGGTCTGACTCTTTCAGACTTGTTATTAGGAACTGGGGTGAGTAAAGATGAATAATATCTTTATAGTAGTCATTGAAGTACAGCAGAAATCTCCTCAGGGACAGATGAAGATCATCTGGCCTCTGCTGCCTAATGACCCTTTTCCTGGAGAGTATCAAGCTGAATTTGTAGATGTCTTTTTGTTTAAACATTAGTTTTCAATTTATTACTTAAGGGACCCAGCCTCAAACTGGAGATGGGTCATTGTTTGCCCTTTTTAATGGTAAACTGCACTGCGCACACAAACATGTAAGAAACAGCTGAGGGTAAAATGCTTTCTAGTCCTCTGGCAGCCCATCACTTTACGTTGGTATCATTTGATTAACATAAACTGTCACTGATCATAGGAAGTAGAGAAAAGTGTCACTTTATTACCTAAAAACTCAGCCAGGCGGTTGTTATTGCTTTGCTATGGCAGTAGGATGGAGAAATCCTAGCTCTGGGCCATAGCTCCCAGTGCTGGTCTTCATCTCCCAGTGCTCGGAGCAGAGGGGATCTGCCCTCCTAGGAAGCTAGTAGACATCTTCCACAAACGCCTGGGCAGGGCTCCTTAGAGTCTGTGCTGACCCAAGTCAAAATCCTGCTCAGGGTTAGGCAGAGGTAAATAGTGTCATCTGGAGACGCAGCAATGCTGCTTCCATGTCCTAGTAGGCTTCCTTAGCACTTGGGGGATCAATAGACAATGATACAAATCCATCCAGTAGTTTTTTTCCTTTACGGAATCTGCATCTCTCATTAATTTCTGTTAAATATAGAATATTCTAAATATCTAGCAGCGGATTAAGCCCACAAAAATGAGTATGATGTTCTTGGTTTACGATCTATGTAGATTAGCATCCTTCAGCTAATCCTTGCCTTTTTCTCCATCACTTGGTGAAATGAAGCTGCATGTACATGTCTGGAGGAAGCCATGTGGGAATAAAAGCATCTAAGCAGCTAAACATGCTGCTGTTAGAGCATTCAGAGTGGAGACGAAGGACCTAAATAAACATCCTCACATCCTGTAGGTAACAGACAGCATATGTTACTGTGTGCATTCAGCACTCTCCAGCAGAGTTATGGGTTTTCTGGCTGGTACACTATTTCCTGTGTTGTATAAGGGATTGCAATAGATGATTGAGACTAACCCATGCTGGCAGAGTTTCATTCAGTTCTAGGCTGTTCATTCTGTTGTGTAACTACCTCCTAAAAGTGGCCATCTGCACTTATCTAAGTTGCAGCTACTTTTTTTTTTTTGCACTGTTGCTTTAAAAGTGATTTTATTCCTTGAGCATGTGTAAAAGCAATACCGTTCCACAGTCAGAAAGTTTTAAGGGTTAGGGTTTTCTTTTGCCTCTTTATATTTACTTGTTTGTTTCTTTATAACATAATGTTTCTGCTTGGAAATATGTTTGGCTACACAGGAAGAGTATCCATTGCAATTTATTCCTTCTGACCTTTCGCGAATCTAAAATAAACTGCTTTTTGGAAAGAAACCAGAGGCTGTCCTCTCTGTTCCCTTCAAACAAATCTGACCTTACAGTTGTTTCTATTGGAGACAGCAGGAGCTTCTCTTGGAGTCAATGAAAAGGAAGCAGGACTGGGTAAAGTTTTCCAACACTGATTTTTATTTTATTTTTTTTAAGTAGTCAGATACTCTTTGAAAAGATTCTGGATTTTTCAGACCTTCTCTCTTTCTTACTGCTGCTGATCCCAACTGGCTACTTTCTGACATGCCCTATCCACTCAACTTTTTGCTGCTTTAACTGAGTTTAGGGTTCCCCCCCATCCACAATGTATGTTTTTTCATTGTGCTGGAGCCCTGACATGGCTGCTGCTATTCTCTCTATTGCATAGCCAGAAGGGATGAGAAGTTGGGCACAGACTGGACTGAAATGATGAAATAAGCAACCACAAGCCCCTCACACAGCCCTTGCGTGAATTTTGGGGAACGTTCTCCCAGCTGTGGGGGTTGTGAGCTGGGAGTCCAGCAGTGCGCACTGGACAGCAAGAGCGTTGTGGGGGATCGCGTGGGAAATACAGGAAATAAATCCTAGGTTGCGCTTTGCTGTCAATTGACAAAGGTTCAATATTTTGGCACTTTTATTGTCCTGGTGGTCACAGTGAGGCATGTCTCATGCACAGTGTTGGCTTGCAGCCTGTGCTGCTCAGGTGGATTGCTACAGCATGGAGACTGAGGTGTGGTGTCTGTGCAGACACAGAACTCCCACTAAGCTCTGATGTCTTTTCTTCCGCACCTGATCTCAGCTCCAGTTTTTTTCTGGGGAGTTTTCTTTGTCTAGAAGAGAAAGTCATTTGACTTATGTAGATAACTTTTTGCTTTTGCAGACTGGAGGTGTGTGTTTGGAAGAAGAAGACAAGCTCTGGTGGGCAACGACCATAAAGTTCTTAGTCTTAACTACGTGCATCTGTGTTATGCAAGAGGCTTTGGATTGTGCATAGTACTTAAAAATTGCTTGCTAAAATTAGTAAGTAACGAACCATCCTGCACATTGTTGGGGAAAACAATGCAATTGGAGGAGATCAGGAAAGGTTCCTTTTTGACAATTATTTTTAACAATGTGATACGATCTAGCTGAGAGTTGTGGAACAGCTAGGGGCAAGGGGAGAAACATCCCTCCCTTTGGTTAACCTTGCTCGGGAAATGTGAATCACTGAACTAAATAAAGTTTGTAAAAGATGCTTTGAAAATACTATGCTACACCCTATAATTCAGCCAAGAATGAAGGACAAGAGAAAAGAAAACATCAGAAGTCCTTGCTAATTTTTGTATTGCTTCCTGGCACATTTCTGTTTCTTCTTTCTTCCTTTTTATTTTTTTCCCCCTTATAGACAAAAATCCTCTTTCTGTTCCATTGTTTTGACTTTGTTTTTGTCTTTTTAATCCCTTTCATTTTGTGAGGCGGGTACCATAACCTTAACAACAACCTTGTTGTCTACAAACTACAGTGAAGAGAAACGCCAAGTGAGTCCTGTTAGGATCAGAGAACAACAAAGACAGTTTAAAAAAAAAAAAAATTATTAGGACCTCATGATGTACACATGAACAATTAATTTCAGAACATGAACTCTTCAGATGGCGCCATTTAAGTCTGGAGGATGTTAACATTCCTGCTGCATGACAAAAGTCCGCCACCCCCTGTGTTGATACTCATCCTGCTCAGAGACAATAACATCTAAGGATGAACAGAGGCTGTGGCACCAAATCCTGCTTGAAGGCTACTTTCACGGATTTATCTTGGGATTTTCTAGCATTCCTTGTTGGGGTCAGTTTGCCCTTGAGGGCTAGGCTGCATGGCTCTTGCTCTTCGCGGGGCTCCAGCTGTTTCATCAATGTTTGGATGTATGCTTTGGCAGAGAGGATGATTAGAAGTAAAGGAAGAAAATGCCTGCCCCAGAAGTATAAAAATGGAAGTTTCAGTGCTCTTTAACAACCACTATTGTAGCCAGGTGACATGGGGAGGAAAAAGCACGACCGGTTTCTACGGACAACCCACCCGCAGGCCCCCCATGCTGGCATGCATGGGGCGCTGAGTGCCGGTGGTGACACCCCGAGCCTGCTGGCAGCTGAGCACCGCCTTCACGGGCTGTGAAGCCCACCCCGCAGCCCGCATGGCGTTGGGGCTTACTTGTTCAATGCAAGTTTAACAGGGGGAGCGTGCACGATTCGCTTAACAATGTTCCTCGGTAAACGCCTGAATCCACCCTACTCTCTTAACTGCAAAGGAAGGAAGCTTCCTCGCCTCGTTTTCCCATCCTTTCGTACTCCCAGTGGGACCACTGCTGCTCTGCCCTCATGCTCCTTGTGGGCAGATCGGAGGGGCTGGGACCTGGGGCGTTGCACGGAGGTGGCAGCCCTCTCAGAGAGGCACCAGGAGAGCAGATGAGGGCCACAAAACCAGCCTGTCATCTGCTTTTTCCTCTCTGCTTTGCTGCTTAACCCCTTGCTCCTCCTCATAAAAACAAACAGGCGCAGCCTGACTTCCAGGTGCTCTTACTGGTTAAATGCCCCTCGCAGCAGACACAGCCTTGGGGCGGTGGAGGCTGCATGCAGGTGGGGAAGGAGGGGATTTTCTCCCCCAGCCACAGAGCTCTGTGGCTGCTGTTTAGCCCGGGGGCTGGAATCGCACACATGTGGCTCGGGCACTCCCTGCGGAGCAGCGCTGACCTTTGGATCTGCAGCTCCACTGTCCCAAGTCCTGGTGCTTTCCCATATGGTTCCTGCTATTCCCGTAAATCCCTGCTGGTTTTTTAATAGCAAGCAGAGAGTTTCAATGAAGCCAAGGTCATTTTGACTCCCCGAAAGTCACCGTTTTTAAACGGGAACCAGACTTGAGCCAAGGGCAGCATTTGTGCTGGGGTGGGGAGGCAATGACAGTGTCCTACCATTCCTCATCAGGGGCTGAGCACAAGCACACTGCCTAAGCTCAAGGTTTGCTTTGTGTGAGGGTCAGTCTCTGGAGCACATTTGTGAATATGTTGCTGAGTGGATTGTCTTCTTTTTATGTGGGTTTTATGCCAAAACTCTTAAATACTTTATTTTTCTGAGTATATGTGTGTTTGCACGTATGTGCCCTTTGTGCATACCTGAAGTTGCCTGACATGCCCACCCTCGAGTTGCCCCGTCTCCGTGCAGAGCATGAGCAAGCACCCAGTAGCCTAGCATGAGCAAAGAAATTTCTATATATCTTTAAGGTCAGGAAAAGCTGAAAACAAATGACTTCTGACAACTCCTTGGCTTGCAGATGTATCAGTAGCACCAAGGCTCTGTGGCCAGCTACGTGCTGCTGAAACAACCCCCTCGTCTGGCTGCCTGTCACTTCAGGGCTCTGGCTTCAGCGTGCTGCCTCCGAGCGCAGCCTCGCTGCCGTGAGAGCTGCCTGGGAAACCACTGCGCAGCAGGGCTGAGCTCTTGATCTCGGGACGAAAGACTTCATGCTGGCTCTTCCATGCAAAGCTGGAGTGCTGTGCAGAAGAACTGATGATTCTGTCCTCTCTCCTTCCACACCCCCCTCTTCTTTTTTTTCTCTCTCCTCCTAAGAAAGAAATGTGGGGAAATAATGTTTGCTGATCTTGTGCAAAACTCAGCGACAAATGACAGCTGGAGGAGCATGACAAGGCACGTAAACTTGAGCTAACGGAAACTGATGTGCCAGCTGACTGTTTATTCAGACCTGTCATTGTCAACAAGGACCCCTTTACAAGGCAGATATTGTTTGTAATAGCAAGTGCACCATGAAGGGGAATGTAGCTCCAAGTTCTGTGAATTGACCTCTTTAAAAATAAGATTAAAAAAATCCATGACCCATCCTTACATGCAACACTGGTAGTATGTAAATTCCTGCTGGCTAGTCTGCATATTTCAAGTTTAAGCAGACTACTTTTCAATAATCAAGTCCTCTCTCAATTGCATTGTTCTCTTTGGTATAGCTGAAGCAATGCTACTGTCCCAAGCATGCATATCTGGACTGTTACCTTGAAGCTGTGTCTTTTGACAGCAAAAGTGAGGCAGGATCAAAAAAGCAGCAAATAGTGGTGTCCCTGTGTTTTCTCTTTACAGAACAAAAGGAAAGACAGCTTTTTGAGCAGGCTGTCACCCTTCTTCTTCTGGCTCTCCAGCAAAATGTCTCTTAGCTAGGCAAACAATAGCAAGAGTTCCTTTGAATGTAATTCACTGATTTGTAGCTATTTAGACAAAATCCATACAAACTATAAATGGCATAAATGAAGCATGAAATCTTGCATTGAGGCTGCATTGGGCAATGTTGCATCCATTCTGTAGAAGTACAAGAGAAATATTCAAGGAGTTTTACTGATCTTTGAATAAATGTGTAGCATACACCTTTTTGCCCTTTTTTATTTAAAAAAAAAAAAAAAAAGTCTTATAGCTACAGAGCTCTGTTGACCTCATGGTCCTGTATGGATACTGGCGAACTGGATACCAGTTGACTGAGAGCTCAGTGGAATTTGAAACAGGACTGGGTATTTCACAAACTTCATTTACATTAAGCAATTTAAATAGCATCCAAGCTTTGCCCGTGGGATCTCCTAAGTTTTATCATGGAGTAATGTGTGTGTGATGGCACACATTGGAAATTCGGGATCAGTATGTTTATGATTCCACTCTGGCCTAAGATAGATGCTTAATTTCATCATCCCTTAGTTTCTTTCACTTAAACAACCAAATAAACAAAATACAACATACTCACTGGTACCTCCCTCAAAAAGATACTGCGAAATTTAATTGTCTGTAAAATTCTTGGAAATCTTTTGGAGAGAAGACCTCTCCAGAGACGTATGCTATTGCTGTGCATGGAACCATGTATTAGTTGGAATGATGAACATTGCCATGTGCTGAGTTTTGGCTTGGGAGGGAGAAGTCCTGCCATAAACATTGTCTCCTGTTCCCTGGCTTGCTAGGTCTTCTACAGAGATCACTGCTGTGCAAGGATGCTGGTAAGGCTTCCTGCACGGTCTGGGTGGAGCTGATTTAGGGCCAGGCCTGGATGTATTTGGGGTGCACTGTCCACTCGGTAGATCCCTCCTCAGTGTTACTTAATTCCTAAAGCTGCAGCAGAAGCTGTGGGAAAGCAGTCCTGCAGTGTGCTGTTTGAGATAAAGCTTTAATTTCTCCTGTTTTCCTTGGCACTCTTGTTGGCTGGGCACACAGGAAACACGTTCGAGTCATTTACGCATGTGGCACTTTTTGCAGCCTTAGGAGGACCCTGCTTACCATGCTCTGCTCTTTGCTTCACCAGAAACAGTGTGGAATTTGTGAACCTCTTGGGAGCTTAACTTGCTGTTATTTGGAAACATGTCTGCTTCTGGCCTTAAGGCCCTCTTTACACCAAAGCTTGAGGCTTGGCTGTTGAAGTCTTTGTGAAGCAATCTAAGAGGTAAAATGTAAGAAGCTGCTCCTGGAAATAAGTGGAAATGGAAATAAATGATTTATTTGAGTTGACCAGGGACAGAACGTGCAAAGCAATTTAAGCCAGAGCAGCAGTGTGCAGTGGATGGTGGAAGATTTGCTCTCAGGTGTTTCCATTTTTCTTTATCAACTCAACAAGTGAGCAAATTGCTGGCATTCAGCTCAAGAAATCTATGCTCAGACCTCTGCAGGCTGTGACAAACTCTCTCAGGTGCTGTCTACACCCGAACTCAAAATCCATCAGCTGCGTCTGTGCTTATGCACTGTGCTTGCTAGCAAAGTGCTTGACAAAGTTTCCTGGCCTGTGTAGGCAGTAATTAATTGGTTTATACTGGACAGAAACTAAACCCTCGTTAATAAGAACCATACACGAAAATGGTTTTGGCAAGAAGTCTGGACTCAAAGAATACAGGCTGGAAAGCCTGTACCTTAAGTCACTTAAACAAAACATCTTGGTTCCTTTTGCTTTCATTAGGTGGTATCTTTGAACTTTTACAGTGGACCTGCGAGCAGCATACATGCATCAGCATCGCTCCCCGCCCCAGCCAGCTAGCCTGCCCTGACGCAGAGCGTGCTGTTGGGGCTGGTGCTTTGTCCCCAGCATGCAGCTCCAGGGGCTCTCTGCCTCCACCTTGTCCAGCTATGGAGGGATGGACAGGCAAACCTCGCTTGAGGTTCTGACCCAGTTGTGCTGTGGAGATATGCTTTTAAGCACAGCCTCTTCTTCCCTCTCTCACCCTGCAGCACTTCTTAAGCAGCTTTGCCAGTCCAGAAACGTAGCGCATGGCAAGGTGTCTTCAGTAACAAAGGACATTGCTACTGAAAGCCTTATGAAGAACCTTTGAAATTCCCGGACTAAAACCAGATGTTCTTTTCTAAAGGTGCTTTTGCTGAAAGGTTAACTCTGCGTTAGTTATCGTCCAAGAGAGAAATGATGTCACCAGTGTACAGCAAGTCTAGCAGGGTTAAAGCAAGGAAAACTGTGAGTCATTAGAAAGTAATTCCCTTAGTTGAACCACACACGAAACAAGAGTCCGGATGGCAAAGGAACAAAGCCTCATTCTTTCATGTGCATTTGCTGAACGCCTTGCTGTCCTAGATAAAGAACAAGTATCTACTAGTGGATTAACATCATGAAGAAGTTGAGATTAAAAAAAAATTCTCACTGAGGTTGTGTAATTGAAGCTCTGCATCAGTTCAAAAGCTTAGGCCAATAAGCTCCTGGCCACCAACTAATTCATGTATTTTATGACAAGAAGGCAGAACGCTAATCATCAGGGCGGCATATGGAGGGGGAGAAAGAGAGGGCTGCGTGGGTATTCAGTGACAACCATCCCAGCTTCAGAGGGCTATTAATGTATTCCCTTGCTCCGACTGAGAGTGCTGACCTCACTTCTAATCCTGCCCCTCCAGGGTACTTAATTTCCAGCATTGCTCAACCCAGTCGGGCCTGTTTAACAATTTCTTTTCTGAGTTAGTCTCTTTGAAGAGGCCTTATTTTCTGTTCAGTGACATGAAAGAGATACTGATGTTGATTATCAAAGGCATGTGCTCCAAACCACCAAGTGTCTAATGCCCAAGGGAGGTAATATTATCTCTGCCTTCAGTGTTTACATCCTCCCGCCAAGAAAGATGTGGTGGTTAACTAGCACATCTTTTTTCCTTCCTACTAATTTTACATGAGCTATTAATCAGAGGGGAAAATTAACTAATTCTTCAGCTTGTAGGTCATGCTAGGGCAGCACTCTCATCTAGATTAAAAGGACTGTGGACTGGTGCATAGTCGGCTGTGCTGTACTTTGCAGCGAGGCAGGTTTATGTACGTTCTTTTCACTGTACTGTACCACAGCAGTTCCACTGTGTTTTCAGTCTGTGACCCTTCCTGCCCTGGCCAGTGACCACAAATGTTAGCACAACAGCTGGAGGGCTGGTTGCCCCCACCTGCTCCTGCCCCTGGGAGGAGTCTACTCCACCCACCGACTGCCAGGGCTCAGATCAATCAACACCTGCCCGCTTACCCTGGAGGGCAGAAGGTCTCCTAAGGAAGAAGCGAGCTCTGGGGCATTCACATTTGATGATGAGGCCGGAGGCCTGTCTACAGAGCTATCATCATTGCCTGAGCTTTTAACCCAGAAACCCTTGAAATGATATTGTGGATAGGTGGAGTTAAGAAGTAAAAAGGGGGAAGCTGTTCCTCTTTTAAATGGGTTTAAATGGGTTTTGCCCAGGGTTTCTTTCTACTGGGTTTTGTCAGTCACCCGCCAGCTGAGGAGATTAATCTGATTCAGGGCTGTGGAGAGAGTTTTGGCTCAGCTTAACCGAATAAAGCAATGGCAATCGGCACCTCGCTGAAACTCTTTTCCTGAGGCCAGGATGTTTGTGTATGTGCAACAGTTGGGCCTTTCAAGGCAGTGAGGCAAGTGTTGTCCTGTCATATGAGCTTTACTGTAAAACAACAACTATACTGGACACATGTGGTAAACAGTGTACTTTTTACTGTAGATGCAGCAATGTAGACTCAGTGGCTCAAGTGGTCTCCTCTAGCGTTGCGTCAATTAAGATTACAAAAGAGGAGAGTTTTTGAGATGGGAATTGAATCCAAATCTCCTACATCTTGTGCTTTCCTGCAGGAAATTTTTTTTTCCTCACTCTTAACGTATACTCTGACTTCCAAGATGACATAAGTAAGGAAACCCAGAAGGCTGAAGGAAACTGTTTAGCTGAATCAGCATTTTTCATCTTTTGCCTGTTTCAAGATACCGAAAAGTACTGCATTCAAAGAAGTTGTTCATTTAAAGATGCACACAAGTGTGTACACAAATCTGCACAGTTAATGTTTTGATAGCACTGACAAACACTGAGTTAAGTGATTTCAAGGTATTTGTTTGTGGTAATAATGAAAACAATTTTATGTATAGATAGGCTCATGAATTTTTGTTTGCTATAATATTTTGGATAATGGGTTTTAAGCTGGCAAAAACGGGTCATATAGGCAGCTAGATAGATTTAGGGCTGTTTAGGTTGGCCAGGTAGTCTTTCTGAGCTGAATACCAAAAACTCAAGTGAAGAATATCTGATCTATTTTCAGTGAAATATGGCCATGTGAGTTTTAATAACATTTTGCAAATAAATTGTACCAGGGCACTGATTAAACACTTAGAAAAGCATCATTTCAACAGTGTGTCTGAAAATAGAACAAACTTGGACTTCTCTGCTAGCACTACCAATAGATGCATTGTGTGCAACTGTAGTCAGTCTGTTTTAGTTTTGTTTTGTTTGTTTGTTTTGATAAAGATGCAAATGCACATGCAATATCTCATGTAATTATTGCAACTGGCCAGTCACAAGGGACTTCTGGTAGTACAGTTATCTAATCTGCATGAGGTCTTGCTGCAGTGCCAAGCCTGTGGAAGCCTTTCTGCTAATTAGTTGTGGACCTACCCTTGCTGTACTCAGACCCCAGATGTTCATTCCTTCTCTATAAGAACTGACCCAAAATATTTTTTAGGTTTTCACAAAAATTATTATGACTGAAATATCAACACTTAGGTCAAGACATTCAAGTTTTGGTTGTTTACAAATTTTGTCCATTATTTGGAATGCAAAACATAAATAAAAACCTCCTTTCCTCCTTTGGTACTCCTGCTTGGTTTTCAGTTCCATACTGCTACTAGCTAATGAGTAATCCCTTCACAACTAAACTTGCCAAGGAGTTTCTGCTCCTTGGAAACGCAAAAATAACATGTTAGGAGCAAACGTTCATGATGTGGCTTCATAAAGTGTTTGGATTTGGTCTTCCAGAACAGGATTCAGTAGTGTTTGCCTCAGTCTTGATTATTCCCAGAGTGAAAGAGCACCACAATGTGTTTAGACAGTTCACCTCTGACAGAGACTGATTTTACTCAATTGTGTGTTTATACATATTAACACATTTTACAATGACTGCGTTTATTCTGCCAACAGTTAGCTCTGGAACAAAGGACAATGGCAGCGGTGTATACAAGAGTGTGTAAAACTCTGTTCTGATGAGATCTACTCTGGGTATATCAAAAAACCAAGAGCCTTCCCACATGAAAAGAAAAAAAAAAAAGAGTCCTAATACAGTTTTATCTTGATTTGGAAACCAAGTGTCCTGGCTCATCACCAGCATCAGACTTCTGTTCTTTTGTGCTTCAACCTCTGGAAAGTCCTACCTTGGACCAAGGCCACTGGGAAATAACTAGAGGCTGCCACTGACCCAGAAAGCAGGGGGAATTGACATATGGCAGGACTGGAGCTAACCAGACTAAATGAACCTCTGTTCCTCAGTCGTGACTTGGAGGGAGTCATGGAAAGAGCTAGCAGATAGTCCAATCTCACACTGAAAGCAGGGAAGGACTCTGAAGACAAATCCACAAAGGTCTGAACTTAATGTTAAATACCATTATAACATTTGGTGATGTGTTTTCCATACAATCTCTTTTTGCATTAGGAGAGTAGGTCTTTGTTGTAGGATGCTCTTAGAGTTCAAATATTCTGTGTTCCAAGCAAAGGCAAGTAACTTTACCTCATTTTAATGTGATGTATTACAAATAATACCTAGATGTTGTCTGATACAGCTTATTCCACTTGTGCCCTATATGTGTGCATAAAACGTGAATATTTCACTTTAAAAAATCATAAAAAAATTATAAATGGGTTAGCAATTTTTTCTTGCTTTGGGTTTTTCAGACTAGCTGTGAACTAACTAAACTGTTAATCTATATAGCTCTTATGCTGACAATGGCAGAGCTATAACGAAAAGACCACACTTGCAGCAACATTGCTAACAACATGCACTCACTCTTGTCACATGACAGAAAATGAAGAGTTTTTCCAATAGGAAAGCTGTGCCTATTGTATTGCCTGGCTGTATCCTCTTACCTTGCATAATTTGCTACATAAAGCCTGTTTTGAAAATTAAGACTTTTCAGAGCAGAGTACAGGTTTCACGGCCAGTAGCTTTGTAAGAGTGGAACTCAGTAGCAATCCAGCATTTCCATTTCAATGATATTCACACCATTTTAATGAGATCTTGTGCTTTATGGGGGAGTTTTCCTGAAACTGATTCATTTGGGGTTTTCTTCATGCTAAATACTCAATTTCTGATCTCAAAACCACTGGAATACATGGATCTTTGATTAGATTTCTCAGATATAATTTGGTGTATGTTAGCCTTCTGTGAGCAGACTACATAACAGCTACATGAACGCTGTGCAGACCATGCCTAAATAAAGACTGTTAGTAAAGCAGTAGTTCTAATATTCTGGGTATCTACATCCATTAGATTGATATGGTCAAAATGCCTCTAATTTTTCATAATTTGTCTTGTAGGCAGTATATGGATTTTTCCACTGATGCAGTTTCCAACACTGAGTCCATCCAGTTGGCTGAGTTAGGCCCATTTTTGATCACTTGAGTGTCTATGAATCAGCTGATTAACCACCACTGTCAACACCACCCATTTTGCCAATGGACTGGGTATCTGTGAGCAATTACAGAGGACATTCAGGCACAGTATGCTGTTCCCTAGAATGAACCCATGTTCTGTAGAAGTTCCATGTCATTTTTTTCCTTCCCTATCCCCTTTTCATATAATTATTGAGTTCAAAGGATGTCCAAACTATAAGACGTATTCACCTTTTTCATTAGAGCCCTGCCAGTGACCAGCACCCTGGAAAGTGTCTTGTGGAGTTCATGGGAAAGTAATGCAAATGTTTAAAGAAGTCACAGTATTTTATCCTGATAGTGTTGGTTCTTTGGGCTGTGAAATTTTGCTGTTGGTCTGTTCAGTATTATTAAGCAATGCTCAGTTCTTTTATATGCTAGAAGGGACAGTAACTGGGTTTATTTTTTATTATCTTGAGTTGTTAGAAGAAGTGCTGGGGCCAAGTTCAGCCTCAGAGAACATCCATCCACTGTGCCTCATGTGCTAAATTCATGATTAGTTAAGGACATCTGTGCTACTTAAAGTGAATAGCTTTTGTGACCTTATAATGAGGTAGGCAGTTTCCTCTACTTTTCTTTATTCCTTCCTGAAGCCAGATTTTTTTCCTGGATTTTTTCATATGACAGTAATATTCCATCAGCATAAATTTCAATTACAGTGCTGTGCTTTTTCAAGCCAAGCCTCCCTGCAGATCTCTTTGCCAGCTTCTTTTATAGGTTTTATTTTACCAAATATACTTAAGAAGGTGGTTTGAAGGATCCATACCAAAAATCATGATTTTTCTGAGCCCATTTTCCCTGTGCTTAAATTGCTATAGAGAGATATGAAAAAGCATTACATAATTTACTGAAAATTGGAACTGATTTGTATAGTCTTACTCCTTCCATTACACTGCTCATATAGGCTCAGCAAGCATCAGAGAAATGCTGGTGGTCTTGAAGATGAACCAATATGTTTTTCCAGTTGACAGCTTTTGACTGGAGACACAGTTGGCTCAATAACTCTTTTTCTGGGCTGAATTTTTGCATGCAAAGCAACAAATGCAACCTGTGGTCAGAGAGTAATGTAACCATTCTCAGTCAGCTATTTCATCCTTATGCTATCATCTTTCAACACTTCTCTGTGATACAAGATGACACTTGGATGGTTTCAAACAGATTTGTTATTGTCATTCTGGTTATGACACAGCTGAAGGCTTTGATCAGCACAGTAGGCAAAAAGGCTGCTGGCAGTAGGGAGAAGCCAATTAAAAACAAAAATGCTCCTAAAATTAAAAGCTGTAAATCCAAAATTAATCCTTTAAGCCCCCAGACCCCTCCATAATTCTCAGTTACGGTCACAACTCCTGAAGAAATAACATAACATATTAACACAGTTACCAGGAATAAAATCACATTCCATTTTCTAAGTCATCTTACACTTTACAATCCTATGCCCACCTCCAAATGCCTACTGAGATGCAGAATGGAAGAAGAATAAAATGAACAGAAATACACTGCCTCCTCCTATGTGTTTGCTTATTAGAGCAAGGCTGGCTGGGCTGCTGACCACCACTTTGGCATAAATATCAATGTGCTCTTAAGCTCACACTTCTTATTTTGCCACTGATCCAGTGTAATCTACTTCAAGAGGATCTGAGTAAGATCGGAGTGGAAAGCTCATTTGGAATCATACACTAACCATGGGAAATGCCTGTAAGAAAATGAAGATCTAAGTCAGCATGGTCTGCGAGAAGTGGTGTGGCCCATAATCTTCCACACTGTGTCCCCAAGCATGGAATGGAAAAGGAGGAGGAACAGCTCATTCCTGATAAACCCCACACGTTAGACATCTCCTGGTGCACCCATGTGTGCTAAGCCACCATCAAACTCTTACAGAAGAAAGGGATGTCATCATGCAGTTGTATCCATATCCTAAAACAGCATCTGGCTTCAGTAATAAAAAGATTTGCCTACCGTGAGCTACAGGCTGGCTTTTCCTGTCAGGTCTTGATTTAAGCAAAGCCATACTGCTGTGGGAGTAGAGCCAAGGAGTTTCTTCTACAAGTTGCCTGTGTTTCTCCAGGGTGGGCTGGAATGAACCATTGCCCCAGTGAAAGAAAGCCAGTGGGGCTGTTCTTAAGGTAGGTCTTGCACAACCGCATGAAGAAGAAGAGCAGCTTCTGTATAAGCCAAAGGCTCTCCCAAGACCAGACCAGCTGTTGGAAAAGACTTTTCTCTTGGTGTTTTATTCTGCCTGTGACCATATCTGAGTTGTCATTTCACTGCAAAGTCATTCAGTCCTTCTTCTGGGACAGAGCCTGCTCCTGCAGCATCCTCCTATATTGCCTGCTTGCTGCTGCAGAAGCCCTCCCTGCCTCAGTGACTAAGCAGCAGTCACACCAAAGCTTCGCTGGTGACCATATGCCACATGCACGCCATCACCTGCAGTTGTTGCAAGAATCAGCTGCTTGCTTGGGGATGAAACAACAACATCAAGGTCACACAGCTCCTGCTCATTCCCCAGATCCACGTGGACGAAATTATGAGAGAAGCAGCTTGGCCTCTGGTGTGTGCTCCCATTTGCTAGCACAACAGCAGTCCTGACAAGGTTTTGAAACAAACACTTCAGGGGCAGAGACTGGGGAGGCTGCTCCTGCACTTTTTCAGTCGAGGCAGATTTCATAACAGTCCAGACAACAGAGCGGTAGACAGCACTGGTACTTCCAAGCATTTTACATGTTTATGTGGTTCTTAGGGAGAAGAGGGCTCTCCTCCTTACTTGACCTGTTGTGCCCCATTGCATTTTATTTGACTGCTGACGAGCATGAGGAGCTGCTCTTGTGAGCAAGCAAGCGTGCTGTCAGGCAGCCTTACTAGCTACAGCCCGCATCAGGGTTTGAAAATCTCCACAGGTGCCTTCGCCTCCTCCCCATCGCTCATCCACTTGTTCAAGCAGACTGGAGGCTGGTGGGTGGCTGAAGGGCAGGGAAGCAACAGAGGAGGTGAGAGAAAGCGCAGCTGGAGGAGACAGAGCTGGAAGCCTGGCTTGGGAAAGGGGAATATGGAGACAGAAATATGAGGGGAAAAACAGAAGGGCTTTGAGAAATGAAAAAGGGAGGGTGGAAGTAAAAAAAGATCCGTCTGCAGATTCCCCAGGCACTTTACCTGTCTCTGTGATTGCATACCTACCAGGTACTGTGAATACTGCTCTATCATGTAGACTTCTGAACAAGGCGGTGGGAACCAGTGGGGCTGAGGATATAGCTGTAGATCCATTTTGCTCGAGGAAGGTAATATGCAAATGTTATTCACTACCCTTTGCATTGCTTGATCTGCTGAGAGCTTTCTCTCAGGTAAATACTGTTGACAGCACCTAAGGTATGGAAAAACACCATAAATGGGTCCTGTGGGGTGAGAGCTGACTGGAAAGAGAGCTTAAAAATGATGTAGGAAAGGAAAATAGAAGCCCATTGTGAAAATATGGGTGCTATACTGGCTGTACTTTGAGGAGGGTTTCATGATATCTACTGATCACAGTCTTCCCCCCTCAGCCCTCTTCCTACTTCATAGCAAAGTCCTGTGTTTGCTCTTACTCTGAGTTCAGCAGGCTTAATGAATGAATGAATAGTTTATACTCAGCACGGAATGCTAAAAACAAACTTTCATAAATGGATTCCAGTCTATAATTGTCCAATTAACAAATTGCAGCAGCTTTACAAATCAAGTGATACTAGACTTGGGCAAGCCAAGCAATCTAAGGTACAGCCAAGCCATAGTGAAACAAGTGAAAAAATAGGAGATCAGCCAGCAAAGCTGACTAAATGCATAGAGTATGAAAATGAAAATACATAATAGATATATGAGGTCACTGTGGCCGCCAGGAAATGGTGCCAAAATATCCTTGCTGGCTTGACTTTCCTTGGCTTAGACCTAAATGTCTATGCTGAGCTGAGCACAAACTAGGCATCCAGTATGAGCCTGGCCGCCTCTACATTGGCTCAACAGCTCATCCCTGAGAGGCTGCCTGAGCTGCTTTTGTTACGGAGATCTGCTTGTCCATAAAGAAAAAACTGAAAGGTCTGATCTGATCTCCCCTCATTGCCCCTGAAATGAGACCACCTTTCAAGGTTTCATCAGGATCACATTCACTGATATTATAACTGTAGTTTCCATTTCTGATTTTTCAGCTGTGATCCGAATCCTGAGAGCTAGAGCTACTGAAAGGAGCTAGGTCTGGCTGTCTCTTTCATTTGCCGTTCTCCTTTCTCTCATGCACCAAATGTTGTAGGTTTTGAAAAATGCTGAATGTATGGTGAATGTTTCCAAAGGCTGAATGTACTCTGAATGTCAAATTGAGGTGAAAGCATTTTATTAGTGTTCTTAATTTCTTTAATGGGGTTCTTCATCAAGCTCTGTAGATGGCAGTAGGTTAGTTTTCTACAAGGTGTTTTGTTCAAATACCTATGCATTATGAGATGTGCTTGTGTTCCCTCCAAGTGGAGAGAAAGATCCCCTCCAGGATTAACCTGTGCTGAAAAGTAAAAACTAGCTACCATTCTCTGAGGATTTCAGTCAAGGATTGAAGGTGTACCCAGGGTGTTTTATGACTGTAGATAAAACTGTTGACTGGATGCTTTACAGTGAATACCAACAAGTAAAGAAGCTTCATAAATATGAACATATTTCATGTTTGATATTGGCCTGTCTCTAGAGTCTCTCAGCTTCCTGCTCCTTCTGCTTACAATGCCTGTTGGCAAGAGGGGCTAGTGACATAAAAATACATAAGAAGAGTCAAAAAAAAATCTGAATCAGCAGTAAAAAGTTCCATGGGTTCTTTCCACTGCCATCAGAGGGTTTTGGACCAAAGCTTTCCTGAATTAGAAATGAGTAACAAATGTAGCATTTGGCTCTGAATACAGATTTCAGATGCCTCAAAAAAGAAGGGCATTTAGATGTGATTCTGGTATGCCAAACAAATGTTAAAATGATTAGGATTACTTATGTGATAATTATTTTTCTTCAAGGCAAAATGGTAATTGGAAAAAAAAAACATGACTGATCTTTTAGTTAGTAATTACCTTTATAGATACCCAATTGCATGTTTGGCTCTGGCAATTGAAATTGTTTTATTTGCTTTTCTTTGTGCATGTTGCCTGTAATTACTGCATCTGAGCACAGAAGACACTATGTTGTTGTTGTTCTGTAAGACCAGAAGGACCAGGGGGCCTGTGGTTTAGTTGCTGGAGAATTTCAAAGAGATGTTGAATACAAGATAATTCCTAAGGAATTGCCTGCTTTGTTCAGTTGCTTTCATTATATGTCTTCTTCTTCTCTCTCTCTCTCTCTTTTTAAAAAATGTTCTTAAGGGTGTGGGGTGGGAGGAGAGATGGCAAGAGCTTACTGTCTTATTTACTACTCACAGAGGAGTTCAAGCATTTCTCCATCTGCTCTAAGTATTGTGGAATGTTGCTAACAATTGTAAATTATTTTATGCTTATTTTGCAATCTGTTTGAGCTGCATGACTGAAATCAGTGGTTTTTTTTGTTATTGTCATGACTGGGTGGAAGCTGAGATCTTAAATAAATATGTGATGCTGAAGTGTACTTCCCTCTCAGTCACATGCAGGCCTTCCTTAGTCCTGCAGATAAATTCAACAGTACCTCCTCTGACTTCTGGAAAAGAAAGGAATTGGATGGAAAGGACTGGTCAAAACATGAGGACCGTGACCAAGGGTGGGCAATTCAGCAGTGATGGTGCCATACTAATGGTTAAACTTTCACTTTCCCTTGTCTTATTTTGAACATTCGGAGAATAGAAGGATTTTGTTCCGTGATCCAGCTCTGTGTAAAAGACTTGTACTACATATTAAATGTGTTCAGTAGCATATTTACTCGAGTTTTTTGATTTTTATTTTTCTAGTTGGAAAGGTCCCTTTTACAGCATTCTAACATGGTAAAATGGTCCAACATAGACATCGTTTGTAAGGACTCCTGACTGATGTCTAGACTTCTATCATATTTATACACACTCATACTTATTTGTATATAAGAGAAATGCTATGCATTACAGCTTTGCCCACTTAGCAGAAGAGAACTCTCATCCATAAAAATGCCTTGTGTGCTGTTCTCAGCCAGTGGAATAGACTCCCTCGGGAACAAAGGTCCTGCACACTGTCTGTGTGCCTGCTTCAAATGCAAAGCTATTTCTTTGACCTTGTCTTCTCTAGTACAAATACACATGAACATACATAACAACAATTTAAAATAATCCCTTCCAAAAAAGACCACTGCTCACGTCTCCCTTCCCAGGACAATAGCGAACAGACGGTATGCGCCAGATGTTAATGATGTGGGAAGCTCTCAGAAGCTGCTCAGATGCTATGGTGAAGAAGGCAGTATAGTAACATCAACACAACAGGGAGAAAGATCATAGAATATCCTGGGTTGGAAGAGACCCACTAGGATCATCGAGTCCAGCTCATAGGTCCCCTATTGCTGCTTGCCAACAGTAAGCAAATCTTTTGGTCTGGATTTAGGTCTTTCTTTGCCAGAATCTCCTTCTTAAACTCTGATAATTTTTGGTTGTGTACTGCATTATCTAATATATCCCACCTTCCCTTTGGCTTCATGATGGCCAAATGGGATATAAATGAGAGCAAGGGCAAGCCCCAAGTCGTCTTGTGGACTTTGAGAATCTGATCACAGAACTGAGTTAAATCGAGTCAGACATGAGTCTCATAAACCTGGATATCAATCATGAGCAATTCCACGGACCTCCAGCAACTTCTTCCGTAGTTGTATCTCAGACGTCAAATGAGATCAAACTCTGTAAACCTGCATTTGCTGCTCTCCTCAGATATGCATTATTTATAGGGTTCGTTGTCTTTTGGTTTGTGTTCATGTAACACAGGAGTAGCTCTGCTGACTTCTGTGGAGCCTCATGAGTGCTGTTTTGAGTGCTGCACCTCTGAAAGCCAAGGTTTGTACAGAGAGTATCCTACATCCAGGGAGGATCCAGCTTTTCTCCATATGGGGAAAGTGCAGATCAGTTGTTGCTACAGAAAAATTTGCAGTTTCTCTCATCTCTTCACCTGGACCTTGCTGTGTATTTGTAGGCACTCCATACATCAAGGACAGTGAGAGCTATCATACATAATTTTTGCCCTGCACTTTGTATCTTCTGCTATTTTCTCTGGGTAGATTTCGAGGATTTCCAGTAGTATCCAGAAAATTCTGAGGAGATACCTGATAGCCCTAGGACAACACGGAGGAAGAAGTTAAATGCAACCAGAGACCGTCTTTGCTTCTCCCCAGAGCAGCCTCTTTGGGTGCACCGGTGACAGGTGGAGAGCTCCTGGCACCTTGGTGCCTGGTGGAAATGCTGCAGGGACAATCTGGGCTGGAGTGCCAGGCATCTTCCTAGCCAGCAACTCCCTGCCAGCAGGATGGCATGGGGGAAACGCCTCAAGGGAAACACAGGATTTTGCACCAGGTTGTTGCTAGGTAGTATCGGGCTCTGTGTTATCAGTGAAGCTTCAAATAGCTTATCTTTCATCTGTCTATGTATGTGTTTCTCTCTCTTGCCAGCCTAACATTTCTTCATCTGAACGTGTGAAAAATAAACCCCTGAGTAGATATGGATAAAATAAAAGCACACCAAAATCCCAAAATATTCAGGGAAAGATTTTATCTTTTGTTACATGGAACGATGTCTCAAGTCTGGCTTCAATAAAGGAATAACTTAAAAGGCAGAAAAATAAGCAGTAGAACATCAGCTCTCACTTCAGTGTGTAAACTTTGGAAAGGCCACCTGTCAGATCCCTGGTGGAAAGCAGCATTTTGTTTGGCATCTGGCTGATTGCCACGATGAAATGTTGAAGTGTTTGGAAACTTGTGGGACTTTCTTCAAAAGGCACACTTCCCCTCCCCCTTTCTCTAAATAATTAAATCTTAAATGTTCTGGCTTGCAGTTAAGAAAAGATAAAACACAAGTGCAGGATTCTTTCAAACACACTAGCTAATAATGTGGAGGTCTTTCATGCTATTTATTTTAGCTTTCCTTGTATAAAATATGAAAGAAATTGCCTCAGTGTCACCTTAACTTTTCATCCCAAATCAGCCACAGATTCCGATCTCAGTAAGGGTGAAGTAGATCTGAAGCAACTCCAGTGAAATCTGACCTATCTGCAGTGCGTTGCATACTTACGCCGGTGCAGAATTGGTGCGTGAATCTGATTCTGGCCTTATTGGTCTTATCCTGTCACAATGCATATTGCTCTCTGAAGCTACTCCAGATTTCAGTGACTCATACGAGCTACTCCTGGCAGTGTGACTGGAAGCAGAATGAGACCAAAAAATCGTCAGCTGGGTGATGTATTGTCAGGAGAAAAGATAAGAATTTCACTCAAAGTCTGTTTGACGGCAGGCATATTTTGCTCTGATCGTTCATTCTGACTGTTTTCCCTAGTGTTACACTGTGGTTCAGGGTCCTGTTGGAAGCAAGTTGCTTCATGATTCCAGTACTTTCAGGAATGCAAAGCTCCAGATTAACACCATCTGTTGTTTGAAGATAAAAGTGAAGACGCTGATGTTGGTGGCTAGTTCTCTTTGTAACTGCTGTTCTTTTAAGTAGCAGACACTACAAAGCTACTCTTGCCCCAGCAGATATGCATGGGGCTCCCAGCAAAGGAAACTATGCTCTTGGAAAATTGAAGCCAAATTTTGTTACAGTTACTTGTGTTATAGAAAAATCTTCTTTTTCTTTCCTTACATTTCTTGCTGGCTTTAGTGCTTGCAGAGAGTAGGAGAATGAAGGTTTCTGGGCCAGGAATCACCTTCAGCCACAAATCACAGACTTGGCTGCCAACGTATGGGCTTCTCCATGTTGTCCCTCTAAGATGTCTTGAAGCTTCCTGGGAGTGAAGCACGAGAAGTCAGTCTGCAGTGTCATTTCCAAAATGGAGACTACAGAGCAAAGTCTATGGAGACAACTGTGTGCTGCTGAAATATCTCCCCATTTTCCAACGTGTTAGGCATACAGGGCACCAGGGTGACTGCCACTCCTTTTGGAGATCTAACACTTTGTCTTGCATATGTTAGTTGGAAGAGTGCAGAAAAGAGTCAGAAGATAGGTGATCTTGTCCTGCACACTGGTCAATAAAGTTGGAGAGGGAAATTAATTTGCTCCAGATATAGGAGCATGGGCAGAACCAGGAACAAGGCTGTAATTCTGCAGCTGTCTCTGCACAGGTCTGTCAGCACTTTGGCCTGAACTCAGAAAGAGCGCTCCAGATGCTTCCAGACAATGCCCAGCTACAGCTGGGAATTAGCATGCGGTAAGGACTACTCCCAAATGGCATTTTGGGTGCAACTACACTGTATAGAGAGTAAGAAAATTTAGCTTACCCTATAGTTGTGCTGTGGCAGTAGGTCTCAGGGGCAAAAAGCGGTCCTTGAGCAGAGATGGCTCATTTTATTTACCATCACGCAGGAAGGCTCTGATCTACTCCTGGAGCAGCTCAGCACCTGATGACTTGAGACTTGTGGCAGGGTCACTTTGAGCTGCATGAGGTATTTCCTATTGGCTCCCATGAACTACGAGTAAGGCTCAACTACTGTTGATTCCTTGACCTCGACACTCAGAAGGTTAGCAGTATCAATTTTATTTGAGATGCAGACAGTTGAAGATACAATCAGACAGTGATCACCAAATTCAACTTGCAGGAAATGGTAATGTCTTTACTGACACGTGTTGAACTTCATCCAAGAATCCTGGGGTCCCATATCTACCTCTGTCACACATCTTCCGATGAAAATCTGTTTTTTAATCTTTTAATACCAAGTTTTGAAATTCTCTTCTGCGTTTTTAGTGAGCCCATTAGTTTTAAGGGGAACTTCATCCAAATAAGTGAGAAAGTCCTCCAGGACATGACTGGTCCTCATAGTGACATTTCCATTATTTTAAATAAAAGCAGGATATTTCATTGCTACAACATGATTTAAAATCTTTTTGCATGACAAAAATAATAATAATAATAATAATCAGAAGAAACAAGGCATTCATCACAAACTGTCTTGGCCTGATGTATTACAAAACAGAAAACACTGGGATACTGAAAACATTGAGAAACTTTTCACTTTAGTATAATCTCTTGTGAAGTATTGGAATCCTTACTCAGAAAAACTCAGAGAAACTAGTGAGAGTTTTTTTTAAGTTGGGCCTGCAAGGATTCATCTAAAATTTCCTAAGTAAGTGCACAAATGGCTCCTGAGTGGAACCAAACACAGAACAGTTGCTGCTCAAGCTGCTTCAAGTTCTCTCCCATCGATTTGCAGAATCTTTTTTCCCAGCTGTTTTTTGGTCTCAATTTGAAGGAAAGGGCTGCAGGTGTACTCCATCGGCCTGCTGTCCCCCTTTAACCCTCCCTGCTTCCCCTCAGACCTGCAAGGGTAAAGAGACATCCCAGCCTCCTGTAGCTGGTCTTCAGTGGAGTTATACTGATACTATGTTGGATGGAAAGCTCACAGACAGCTTAAAGGGCTTCTTCCCAGATAAGGATTTGGAAATAAGCCCTGTGGCATAGTCCCTGGAGGGAAAGCCTGTCCCCCTGGTGGAAATAAACAAATAAATAAATAATAAAAAATAAATAAAACAACAACAACTAAGAAGCTGTGTGAGGGTATTTTCTCACATGGATTTCCTTCTCCAGAGCTCCTTCCTGTGGGTTTAAACTACAATGGGGATAGTTCAGACCACTGTAAGTGTTGATACAATTGAAGGAAAAAAAGAATCTAGTTTGTCTTTTCCTGTCATGGAGTCATTTCTTCATGCTGAAAGTGATGAATGAGCCCTGATCTGAAGAAATCCTGAATATGCAGCAATTCATGTTAAGGAGCAAAACAAAAAGCAAAATCCCTCTTTTATTTGGGCATGGCATTTTAGTAGCTTTTCAACATGCTGTCATGTTGCTGGTTGCAACAAAGACCTCACTTCTCTTTTCAAAAGCCTTCCTTTTGACCTTGTACTAATTAGAGTACATGTAAAAACAATTGCAAATTAAAATGCAGAATAATCTCTGTGTTAGCTAAGGGACATATTTCTAAAAATAATAAGGAATGGCACAAAGAAATACCAAGACAACAGCTCTGCATAAGCTTCTTGTGATTTGTGGATGTCTGTGGTTATTCTGCAAACTTGCACATATTTTCTGAACTTTATGAGGTCATGCTTTGCTAAGATCGCTAGTCATATGCCTAAAAAGTAATGTTTGCTTTGTTTTCAAAGTATGAGATACATAACTCCAGGACACGTTTCCATTTCCATGGTACAGAGATGAATATATGCCAGGTTACACTACCTGAAGATACGATTTGAGGATCTGTTGGACTTTCATATGTTTAGAGAGCCTGCACATCCCATCTGAGAGGGTGCAATATAATTGTAATATTTGTGTATTTCCCTGGCATTGTATAATACTGTATCCTCTTGGGGTTCAGTAAAGAGACCTCTAGCTCTCCACCACACTTATTAAGTGTTTAAGATATGTAATCACATAATTCCTATTCAGATTTATGGGAACTTGATCCTCATATGTACTTTTGGTCATTCTACTGTGATCGTTACAGTGACAACACAAGTATACCACAGTCCCCATTGTTTCTTGAAGGATAAAAGCAAAAATTCCTTCAGGCAAAGCCTAGCTGTTTCAGTTATGGGTATCACTCCTTTTATCTCCCTGCTGTGACAAGTAATTCTTCATGACTTTCTTCTCACAAGGTGCCTATGAAATAGAGCAGTGCTGCCTAACTTCTGCTCATTTCAGTGAGCAGCTGAGATGTATTTTTGACTGGGAATTGGGCCTGAGCAGCCTACACTGTGATTCAGAAAGCCTGTGGGTGTGACAGGAATTTGCCATCACCTTGTGTTTTCTTTCTAAGCTTTTAAGTAAAGATAGCAAGATGTCTTTCCTTAACCAGGGAAGACTACAATGACCTAGCAAACAACAATCCAGATCCAAAGTGGTACCTAGTATCTCACTGGTTTGGGCCAGGGAGAGTTAATAGGAGCTGTGAGAGCTCAGCACTTCACAGGACTGTATTTTCACTCATCTGTCCCACTCCTCTGGACTATGTTTCCGTGTGATAAAGATATAGCTAGTTATGTGAGGGGGACCCACGGGAATATGGAGCCTGAAAGCAGGTGGTTGTCCCTCAGCCAATTCACTGGGCTCTGCCTGCTTGCCTGGAGCCAGCTCCTGGTGGTCTGAGGGCCAAAAATCAGTTGTTACGGCAGCAAAAATGTGCTCCCCTGAGTCACTGAGGGATTTGCTCATGGGCTACTTAGGAGCAAGCAGGAAACCTCAGCTCATTTATGCATTTACAGATCAACAGTAGACCTATTCATGTAGTAAGGGACTGGCAGTGGTGCAAAAATCCCCTTTCCTGTCAGTCCATGGCCCACATGAATAAAGAACTTGCATATCTTTCATTTAATGCAGCAGCGACATTAATGATATCTACAAGCAGCATGAAGCACGATCAGGAAGAAAAGCAATGTTACCCCAAAGACGCAACTTACTGCTAACTTTATTGCATCATCTGGTAAGAAGACTGGAAACAGCCTATCTCAGATACTTTAAATACACATACTGAAACTCACAGTGCATCAGGCCAACATTTAAACATGGCAAAAAGGCAAATATTTCTGACCCCAACTGGTGAACAGCTTATGCCCTGAAGCACAATGACTGTTGGGCCTCATTTTCTTTTATCCTCATTGGCATAATTGCAGGTGCTGTTCTTGCTCTCATAAGTCTCTAGCCCTCTTTTTAATCTTACAAAGCCACTTGTTTCGATAATATCCTGCAGCAGGATATTAGCTCATACACTGGTACATTTTCTAGCAGTCAGAGGCTTGTCACATAAGATTAAATAATTCAATGTGAGCATTAGAAAGCAAACTGCTGCCCAGATCTCTGTGTTGTTGTATCCCCATAAGTCACAACGCAGTTATGAGAAAACAGGATACTGTTTTTTATCTTAAAAAAAAAATAAAAAAGGGGGGAGGACGCATTGAGAGAAGACACATTGGAGACACATTTCACTCCAGGTGAGCCAGCTTTTTTAGCAGTTAAATGTAAATGAATGTATTAGGACAAATAATCAGATCATCAGAAATAGAAAATTGAATGCAGACTTGAAAAGTCTGAAAAAGGAGCACCCACTATCACAGAATCTATTGGGCAAACTTGTGATTGGTTCACTTCCTTGCATGGTGTTCTTGGCCACTTCACTGTTATAGGGTGAGGAACAGCTATTCCTCCGTGCAGGATTAGGTGGAAAACTCTTCCTAAGGAGATCTGTGGCCTTTCTACTGCCTGCTAAACAATTTCTTCTGTTGGCTGTTTCACGGAGAGACCAGACAGGTTTTTCTGAGGTTTGCAAAGGGTGAAAACATAAGGACCTGATCAGCAGTTAGCCCCTGCTCAAAGCATGTGTTGTAGATGTAGAAGAAAGGGTCTGAGGAAAGAAATACTTTCTTCTTCTCCTAGCAGAAAGCTTACTTAACTTACCTGGTTGGTTCTGAGGCTGGGAGAAGATTGTTCATGGTCCTTAGTATTTCCTCTTGTATTAGTCAAAGATGAGACAATGCTTCCCAATGGGAATGCAAGAAAGATACCACCTTCCCCAACACCAAGTCTGGTACCTAACCACTGAATAGGATGCAAACGGAGTCTGCCAGTATGTCTAATGAAGCCGACCACTTCCCATGGGAATTTTCTAGCCACTGTGGATGGACAAGCAGACTGCATGTACAGCCGAGCTCCATCATGGATTGTATATTTATATATACCAAAATTTATTCAGTATTTTGACCTAAGGGAACAACAAACGAAAAAGAGAAAGACCTTCAGGCATTGGTCTCCACTTCAGATGGTCTTAATTTAGATACCCTTAACAGATCATGCCATTGGTACAGAGAGGGTAGGAGAAACTGAAGTATAAACAAGGTGAATAGCACAAAAAAAGTGGTATTCAGTAACCAGACTGGCCTGGTGCAAAGAGATGAAAGTTTTAAAATAAAAGGTTTGCAAGAAAGAAAGTCTCCAGGGAAAAAAAAAGTACCCAGGCTATCTCCCTGCTCATAACCTCTCATTTTTCATACTTTGTCTGATGTAATACTGCCCTGGATGCTTCCTTCTTTGGCAAAGCACCAGCAGGGAAACTGCTCTTCATTTGCTCAGAATCTGAACTTGCCAGCCTTCATTCTTCACATCCAAAAGATATGGAGACATATTTAAATACACTTCTGTGGTCTTTCCAAAAAATAAACAAAATTTTCCCATATTATATCTATATTTGATGATGAAGGAAATCCTACAACTTCTTGTTGAATGTGGGATCCAGCTCAGTGCTGGAACACATGTATCTAAGCAACCTGTTCCAAATGCAATCCATACAGAGAAAGTAATTCCAAAATTTTGTCTTGCTAATGACAGAAGTACTTTGCAAACCAATAGATAACGTATCACTTCTGCAAAGCTGTTCCCTCAAGCATGCTGCTGCTTTCCAAACTTCACCCTATTCTCTTTTGTTTCAGAGTTTTGATTCACATATTTCTCATTTCAGTTATCTTCAATTTAGCATTCTTCCTTTACTTATGCTGAAATTGCAAAATGAATTGTAGCAGTAGACTTTATGACTTTTCGTGTGTATATGAACAGATTTTGTGTATAAAACAACAAATGAATACATAAAGAGGTTGAGATAAATGTGGCACCTACCCTGGACTGCTTCTCCACTTTTTAGTCATTTCCATTTGCATATAGCTTTGCCAGGCTTTGACTGTGAAGGTTAAAGCTTGCTTGGACAACTTTAAACTCCATCCTTCAGAACTGTAAAGTGTTTGACATTGCAATTTAATTTTCTTTAATATATAATATAGGTTTTTGTTTGCTTGTGGTTTTTTTTTTTTTTTTTTTGGTCATACAACAAGCCTTTTCTGTGAAAGGTAGCTTAACATTTATATTATAATAACATCTGGAAGCTCAGTGCTAAAATGTAAGCGCTGTAGGGCCTAATTGCACTAAATCCTGTATAAACATAGAATAAATGGCCCTGTCCCAAACCTACAAGATAAGACAAATACAAACAGATGGGTAAGACAAAAAAAAAGCAAGAAGGAAAGAAAGAGAAGGAAAGAAAGAGAAGGAAAGAAAGAGAAGGAAAGAAAGAGAAGGAAAGAAAGAAGGAAAGAAAGGAAAAAAAAATTGAATAGGATATTCCCAGTTCTTAGAAGTCAATGCTCAAAACTTTTCATTCATTTGGCTGTAATTCAGCTGATAGCAGATGCTTAGGGGAAGAACATAAGAGCAGTGCAATTACAGAATGACCCTCCCATTGCTTTACCTTCCCAGCTGCCAGTAATAACTTGTTTAGGAGATCCTTAAGCCAGAAGTTATATCTACATTGTTGCATTTAGCCATGCTGTACAAGCTGTTTTTTTCATGCATTTGTCCAATTACTTTGTAATTGTAGCTTTGAGCTCCACAGCATCCTGTGCAATGAGTTCCACGTTTTAATTATTTGCAGAAAAAAATATTTCCTTTTGTTTGCTTTAAACCGCTTGCTGCATAATTTCATTAGTTGCCAATAAATTCTTCCACTTAATTGTTCCCTATTTACTTTCCCTGAACCCAGTCACTTACTATCATGAAATCCTTCTTCAACTCATTGCTGTCAGTTTTAGTTTTGGCTAGCCTGAATAATTCTGTATCGTTTACAAACTTCGTCACCTCACTCTTCAGTCCCTTCCAGTTCATTTAAGGAACTGCATGAGTTCAGTATAGCTCCCTTGGGCCTTACTGGTAACCTCTTTCAATTGCAAAAGCCAACCGTTTATTCTTACCCTTTATTTTCTAACAAATTAATAATCTATGCGAACACTCCTATGACAGCTTAGCTTCTTTAAGCATCTCCACTGAGAGATCTTGTCAAATGCTTGTTGACAAAATCACTATATCATTTAAATTGATGTTAGTCACAAGTTCAGTGACTACATCAAAGAACCATAATAGATTTACAAGGTAATACTTGTTCTCTAAAAGGCTTTATTCTTCTCTTCAAGCTCTTCCTAGATATATCACTTTTATCCATATATGAACTAAATCTGTTTGTTTTTAAATTTCCATTGTATTTATCACCTTATATTTCTCTTGTGCTGAGGCTGCTTTAAGCAATATATCATGCACCACAGTTAGTTCATAGCCTTCACAGGGAGCTCCTCTGGAGCACTTAGGTAAATACCACATGGTCCTGATTAACAGTTATTGTGTGGTTTACATTTTCTTCTGGGCACAAAAGTCCTTGTATTAACACTTCAGTTTGAGATAAATCCTCAGGCTCTCTCTGTAAAGAATTGTCTTGGTATGAGAAACTCCATAAACTTCTCTGCAGTGAACAGTGAAGCCTTGGCGTTGAATTTAGGTTTTCTGCTCTAGTTGGATCTTTCTTGAGTATGCCTTTTACACATAGATCATTTTTCAGGCTCACCAATTCTCTGGTATGTTTCCTGCTTTAGATGTTCAAATAAATTTCTATTAGTACTTTTAATACCCTTGGTAAATTGCATACCTCTTACTGGCCTTCCTTGTTATGGCTTTATGTTTATCTTGCCAAAGTTTATGCTTTCTTCCATTTTCTTCTTAAAAAATTCCCCCAGTTTTGAAGGATATAATTTTACTCCTGATAGCTTCCTTTTCTTTGTTTTTTTAGCTTAATTGGTTTCTTTGTATTTTGACTGAAGGTTTTCAGCTGGTAAAAAACATTTAGTCTTCTAACACAGTGCTCTTAAACTGCCTTCTTGGTATCATTCTCCCAAGTGTTTTACCCTGTTAGTCGCTCCATTTGATTACCTTAGTCTTATCTGTTACTGACTTTTCTGAGATCCACTGTTAATGTTCTGCATTTTTTAGGAGATGGGAAAGGTGTATTTTTTTGGCTAGTTTTTTCATTCTGAGCAGAACATGGATTTTCATCACATTATGGTCCTCAACCCAGAATGATTCTGAATTAACATGTTGTGAATCAGCTCCTGCTCACTCCTCAGACCTAAATCGACAGCTGCTTTTCTCTTTCTTTCTTTCTTTCTTTTTTTCTCTAAGTGCTGCCATTTTCATTATTTAGAGTTTAGGTTCCTCAACTTTACCGAGTGGGACGTTTACCTAGCCTGCAGCAGGGTGACTGAAATTTCCAGTTACTATTGTGTTTTCACTCTAATAGGTTCTCAAACATCCAAGAATTAGATGACTGCAGTTTCTAGGATCTTGACTGTGTCTTTTCCTACCTACCCTCTCCAGGTAATACAAAGCATGAGCTCTCAATTTTGTTTAATATATTTCCATGCTTATTATATTCAGAATAGCTTTAGGAATAGAATGTTCTTTGTGTTGACTCTACAACTGTGTCTCCAAACACAGTAGCAACCTTATTTCAAGGGCTCTGGTATCCTGCCTCTAACAATGAGCAATGCAGATTCCCAGAAAAATGAAAGTCCTGTGTAATACTTCAGAGGAAAGAATTCTTCTTAAAGGTCTCTATGTACTGCAACATGAACAGAGACAAATTACTGCAGAGTTCTACATTAATACTGGAACTGATGATTTTTTTTTTTTTTTTGCATGTCTTTGTGCCAAAATAGTTTATGTGAACATATTCAAGAAACATTCCAAAGCAGATTATAACAACCTTAAGGAAGGTCAAATTTGGATATAATATTCTTGGCAATAGGTCTTTAAACTTAAAAATAACAATAGCTAATCCTACAGGTCTTAAATTATCATTTCCTTGATGCACCTGAACCTTGATGCTGTGGTAAAACTTCACATTATATTTATAAATGGAGGGCCCATCCTTTGAAAAGGATATCAATAGTTTCAGTAATTTATCTGAGCAAACAGTGAACAGCATTGACTCAGGTACTTCTTGTCACATTACAGCTGCCTCTGTCACAGTTAGAGACGAAGGGAACAAATTTAAAATAGAAAAAAATACAGGCTTAGGGAAGTGGAGAGAAAAATATTTAAGGATACAGTATTTTTGAAAGGTAACAGAAAGGAAGTAAGTGTCCTCCTGTGTGGATCTAAATTACTACAGACCTTAATGGGGAACATCAAACAAAACTATTTTATTAACTGTTAAATGGAAAGCAAATGTACCATCTTAAGCAATTATCTTTACCGTCTGGTATCAGCTGTGATGTTATATTCTCCCCTCCCCCTGCTCTGCATATAGTAAGCTGTATCTAGCTCTTTACTTTTTAATCTTGTTTAATGCCAGAAGGAAGTAAATGCCAAAATGGTCTATTTCCATTGATGCCATTCATTCCCCGTATGTTCAGCTTTCGTATCAGGTACACAGCAATGATTGTACATCTCACTTTTCTGGAGTTATTTTACATGAGCTCTGGGATTTATCAACACAGACTCACCGGATTAAAGAACAGGGTGTGCATAATACTAAACTGTTGAAGTGGGAGTGACAGAAAGTGATAAAGGTCAAAAACCGATGAGGATGCTAAGAAGGAAACTACAGGAAAGTTAAACGCTAATTAACCATTAAATGGATTTTTTTTTTTTAACTTACGTTCATATTAAATTAACTCAATCCCAGGCCTAATCTCCCAGACAGGGATTATTCTGAGACATAACCTGGGTTCCATTGCTTTTCAAAAATTTCATGTCTTCCCTGTTATTTGTAGCAGTATTTCAAGCACATATGTACTTCCTTTTCACATATGATAATGTTGCACTATTCCCAATCCTGATCTCTCAGAAAAAAAGACATCTACTTTATTCTGTGAAGAAAGTCCACTCCTTGTCTGTGTTTCAAACACCCTGTGCGTTTTGTCTTTCATGTCCATATTAAAATTCTCACAACCAACACTCTAGAAACAAACGGGTGGTTTAGAACAGCATTTTTTCAATCAATAGTTCTTATTACTGTGGGTGAAAATGAGTAATAAATTAAAGAGAACATAAAGGCACTGAATTCTGTAGGTTCTGCCTCTAGTAGCTCTGTTAGTTTGGGCTGAAATTCACAGCTCCAAGTGACTTGTGCTATCCTGTGACCGAGTTGCACAACTTGAGTGCAAACACTTCTTCCTTGTGCCTTTGCCAAGAGATCCAGTTCCCCCCAAGCCTGGAGGTAACAGCTAGCGTGTAATGCAGCGGATGTTTTGGGAGTATAAGTCTGAACAGGAGCTAAGTCTTGAGATACCATGAACACTGAGATATAAGGACAAAGCTGTGATATTCCACCCCAATACTCTTCCATTTCCTCCTTTTTTATGTACTCAGAGGTGTATCCTCTGGAAGCAAAGACTTCCCTGCTGTTTTAAGCTCTAACATGAATCAGGGCAGGAAAATCCTGCGAAAGCTGAAGTCCCAGGAACACTGCTGGGCTCTTCCTGTGATCATGAACACATGCCTTTTCTGCCAGCACAGTAGAGAACATACTAGAGTGTGTATATTCTGAGACACTCCCAATGCATATGTCATGTAAATTAGAAAAGAGGTATTGTGGAGAGATGTGAGGGGACACATGAAGACACATGATCGTACTTTCTTAAGGGAATTTCTCGTGTAACTCAGAGAAGGAACAGGACTTCTGAAGTGTGGACCCAAAGCAGAGTTAACCAAATGTATGTGCAGTATTACCAGGAGCATAGGATAGCGGAGATCAATCCAGCCCAGCAGATATGACACAGACCAGATGGACAGCTAGTGCCATGCTATTCAGGAAAGAAAAAGTTGTCTTCATGGAACCAGTGACAAGCAGGCAGACATCTGGGCAGGTGGCAAGATCTTGGTGAGTAGACTTGATCTCTGAGAGGCTGCCTCATTTGCATAGGTATTTTCTTTCACACTTTTATTTATAAACATTTTTAAATGTATTATCTGCTCCAGATGTTTTAAGTACTTTGATTTGTATTGTCTCTTGACATGGACTGAGTTAAGAGTGATTACAAGACAGATGAATAACAATTAACTTCTTAAGCAGAGAACACTTGATTATGGTTGTACATACCTGTAGGAAAAGCACTGGTCTGACAAGCACAAAAGGACACAGAGGGAGACACAGTCCTCATGTAAGTGGAGGGATGGCATTGCTTTTCTTTTTTGTGTGTGTTTTGGATTGTATGTTGTAGGTTACATCACTCAATTTTGCCCCTATGTAATCAGCAAAATGTAGGTTTCCTTCAAGAAACTGTGCTTGACTTATGACTCCATTCACCATCTTTCATGTCCAGTGCCCCAGGAGGCTGCCGGGTGCTCTCTGGTCCTAGGCTGAGATGTAGTGTCAGCCTGGTGTCTGCAACAGGAGGTGCCTGCACTGCAGTTTCAGGCAGGATGTACTCAAGCTGGTAGCAGTCTATCTATGACAGGCTGATAGTCACTGTAGGATGCAAACTGCGCTTGAGAAACATGGTAAATATAACCCATGCTGAGCTCTCTCCTGCTGTTAGGAATCTGGCTCTGTACTGCATTCTGTATAGTCTCTGCTAGCTTGATAGCAACATCTGAGCCTGATTGTTCAAATCTAGTTCAAGTATTTGTGCATAACAGGGCACTGTAGAAGTATCTAGGAACTTTTATTACACTGAACAGACAAGTTATTTTATATTTTTAGTGGAACAAAAAAAAACCCAAACCTGCAGTCTAAAAAATATTTATATAGGACATTGCAATTATTGTTCAGAATTAATGAGTTTTATCCCCTCCTTTTGGCTTAAAGAACACAAAATCCCAATGAAAGGAAACAGATGTAGTTGTTTTAAGCACTTCCAAAGGAAACTGCAGTAAAGTCTGAAACATCACTGTATAAAAGCCTTGTGTGTCATGGAGATGTTCCGATATTGTTTTCATTTGCCAGCTGTGTGTAAAGAGGGAGTTATGTCTGTGGCCAATAGGTCTTCCCACATCAGAGCAGTAACAACAACAAAGCAACGGAAATATTAGGAAAATGCTAACTTTACCTCCAAATACACTTGATTTTCCTAAACAAGAAACATAGATTAGGAATCAGTTCAAAGCAAAATGGTCGGAATTTATAACGTTCTACTGAAAGAGACAATAATAGGAAGAAAGAGCATTAATAAAGTGAACCAGTCCGAAGTGAGTGTGGCCAAAAAATAAGATATTAGAACATTACCTCCTGGCTCTCCTTCTTAGCTAGCGCTTGTCAATCTCTATCCTCCAAGAAAAATACCAGCACTTTCAGTTGGTCTGAAGAGATACAGCATAATGAACTAGTAAGGAATTTCTGGGATGACAGATTGGGTGATTCAAGTCCAACTCCTTTACCATCGGCGTTGCGTTATTACTTGTGTTACGGCAACACCTAGAAATCTTGGCCCCAATGTAAGCAGATATTTCTGTGGCAGACCCATAAAAATACAGTCTTTGCCCTGGAAACACCTGCAGCCTGGTGATATGAGCTTCCTGTGCTTTGGTTTTCCTATCAGTCAAATGGGGAACTTCTGTTTGACCAGGATGTCTGCATGACTCCACTGCGGGTTTCCGATTGATGTTCTTTTTCACCTACTGCCCATTATGCTGGAAAAACAACAGTCTGAACATTGCAATCTGCAGATAGTAGGTCCCAGTTTTGCATGCAATGCTACACAGTGCAGTGATATATTCTGACCTTACTATACATGGAGTCCAAGCTATTTAACACATTAAAAAAAAACAAAAAACACAACACAAAACAGAACATCGAAGGGATCAAACTGCTTAAAATGCTTCCAATCACATAACTGCATGATAGGACAACACTTTACTTACATTTGCAAACGGGAATGCCACGGAAGTGACAAAATATCTTCTGTGAGCTAAAAAAAATCAAACAGCCCATATAAAATAACGGCTAAGATCTGGAGTGGAAAAGATGATACTTCCCTGTGAAAATCTCGTCTTTATCAATGGCTTGTATTTTCGTAGTGTATTTTTCCAAGGCTGTCTTTCTTCAGCCAGTTAAGATGCTGACACTGACAGTCACTTCAGTTATTTAACTTTTCTTTTTGTTTATTCTGGTCACCTTTTGTATTTCAAAGGCTTATCCTTCAATTTTCAAGAACTATGGTGTTGCCCTGACAGATTGCAATTAAACCAAGAGACTTAAACAGAAATACCTTTAACCCTAAAGAAATGTTAAAAGACAAACAACTCTAAAAAATTTTTTAAAAATACCCAATGAAGAAGTATATGGGAATAAACTTCCAGTGACCCAACAGTAAGAAAATATCAGAGAACAATGACTCTTTCAGGGGACAGATATTTCAGTAAGTACATATCCTGTTCAACAAATACCATCTACAATGTTAATAAAACACAGGAAGGCTGTCAAAGCTTACCTGCTGAAGAAAAGCTCTAGAAAAGAGGACTTTTGTTTTTCTGCTTAGTGAGGGTAAAGACTAGGAGGGATTGTTGTTTTACCCTATTTCATTCTATACGGTCACTGGTACCTAACACAGCTGCCACAGAGGAGGGGAGGGAGAAGGAAGGTCTCTTAAATTCTTCACTCACAGCTCAGTGCATCAACCAGTTTGCTCGAGAGTGGCAGAGACAGATGAAAGACACTGTTTTTGGGCAGTTTGTGTATGAATGCCACTCACCAAAGATGATCAGTCATGGAAGTATGGATACCCTTGATATTTTCGTCATAGTTTCATCAAGCTGTAACTGTCTGTGCGTGTCAAGAGGCTGAAGGAAGGAGAGCAGAGTGACAGCCACAGAAATGCAAAGTCAGCTTGTCTGTGGGATGTAGCAGCCTAGAACATGGGAGCAAGCCCAGCTCTTTTTATTGGACACCCGACAAATGGTAATGTTGTATAGGTGAGGATGCTTCTTATACGTAACAAGAAATCTTCAGCACAGACATCTGATTACATAAATCCAGGTGAGATGGGCCTGAGTAAAACAAGAATGAACGTAAAGGTAATGCTCACACCACAGTGCTACACGGAGCCATTTTGCCAGGCAGGTTCCTGTTGAGCTCATGGCTCCAAAACCAATGTGCTTTCTGATATGCTGGTGATACCCTGTGCATGTTCTGCATTTGAATAGGCTTACTAGGGTATATATGCACTTGATGCTTTAGGAACAAAATCTTAGAATGATCTATTGCACATACTTGACTGCTGTCAATTCAGCAGATTATGCATTTGAAAATACAACAGAATACTTGCACACACATTCCAAACTGTACTAAAAAAGCAGTTCATTTTATGAATTAATACCTTGTCATTTATTTGCATTGAAAGTTTCAAGGACAAAAAGTAGTACCTTGTCTGGAACTTCATCTCAATAGCGATATAGACAGAAAAAAAGCAAATGGAAGCTAAGCATCATTGTTCTGCACAGAGTCAAGAAGCCCTGAGTCAATTTATCAACAAGAACGCCCTATGCACTAGATCTTACAGGAGCCACAGGGGAAGAATCTACATGAAAGCAGCTACCAACATCTGTGGATTTGCAGTAGCTTGTGCTGTATCTGCAAATAGTTCCCACCCTGCACCTTTTCGGTTGTGCCAGCAGAACCTCAGCCAGCATCAGGGCCTCCAGTCCCACCTCTAAGGATGTGCAGTTGAGAACAAGACACCATTGAACGCAGGAAGCAGAGGCTCAGAGTAATGAGACTGTGCAGAAAGCACAGCTCTGCACAGCTCTGTTTTGTCAATGTGTGTGTGTTTTTGGAGGGGTTGTGCGTGCCACAATACAGCTAGAGAACAAAGGTACAGGGTAAGAGTCATCCTACATTCAAGGTCAAACTTTTTCAAAATCCTAAAATAAACAGTGGTCATCCTGTATTCACGATCTTATTCTGCAACAAATAACAGTTTTTTTCATCTCTTTCCCTTGTCCAACCTTTATGGCTGTCATTTACAGTGCTAGAGAGAACTGCAATGCATCTTGTATTTATTATCTACAACTCAATACATAGTATCTTAACACCATTTTTTCTTTTGTTTTACCTGTACCTTGCAATTCTGCATTTTGTTTCTGTACCTGCAAGTTTTCAACAGTATTACCACAAAGTTTACCCTGAAAAATATATCAGAAGATTCCCCTCTACAGTCATTTCTCCATTTCTGTTCCTCAGTATCCTCCAGGCATTTGCATTTGCAACCTAATTAGGACCCCAGCAGCCCAGAATAACAGCAGCAGAGAATGTGCTGCTCTTTTGTGGTGTTATCAGCAGAAGCTCAGCAGAGTTGAGAACCTGCACCTTGAGGAAGGCATTTAATTTTCAAGGTAGTAACATCTTATACACACATTTTTGCCTGCCTTCCTCTAGTTTTAATAATTGAACACAGTGTTTGAAAGAAATTCCATGAGTAAGAAGCTGGTTGTTTGGTTAAGACACGAGAGCTGAGTTCTTTTCCTGAGATGGACTTCCTAGGAGAAATTTAGACAGACTTATGAACATCTCCATTCACTCGCAGTAAAATTTGGAAAGAGAGAAGGCTATTTTGAGAAGAAATCAATGAATAACTGTTCCTAGATATGATGAAATTGAGGCCACATAAATCCACAGAGAGCTAAAAATCTTGAGACTGGAAAAAAGTGAGTAGATGATGAGAACAGACAGAGTCCTTCATATTGTCCCAGCAATGTACATCATTAGCATGGACAAGGAGAAAATGTTCAGAAATGAGAGGGCAGTTTCCTTCCAGGTCCAATAAATTCTTGGCTGCTGCTTAGGAGGAGTGCCCAGGGTGGTCATGTCCTTTTTGGTGAAAAATGTTCCTTAGGATGGACAACCTTGAGAGAAGTTACTATCTTCACACAGGCCACAGATAATTATGGTAGCTGAAACAGCTTGATCTTTACCACTTTTGGCTAAAGTCACGTAGGGACTGTTGCCTTGGTTGAAGTCTTGGATCGGTCTTATTTATCTGAGATAAGTTTTGAGTAGACTCAGAGATTAACGGAAGACAGAGAGATGTTCCATCTTTGAAGGAAGATCCAGAAGCTACAGAAATAAGATATTAGAAACCTGCCCTCCTAAATATGGTCAGATGCATGAACTGGGCTGGAGCTATGCCTGAATGGTTTAATTTCGCTAGGCTCAGATACTCTGTCTATCGAAACTACAGGACATTCAGGACAAAGAAGAGGAGCGGCACTCTGTTCTGCTTGTTGACATAAGTCCCAAACAACAGACCCAGGTAAATCCAGGGGAATGTTATGGGACACAGTCTTTTTCTAGCATAATAACACCACTCTGTTGTAGTGTTTCTTAATCAGCCTAACAAGCCTTCAAGATTTATCTTTTTACATTCAAATTTAACCTCCTATTAAGGTCACTTAGAGAAAAAAAAAAAAAAAGACAACTGATTAAAAAAAAAAGAAGGCTGTTCTCTTTTCCACTAACTGAATCCCAAGTTGTTATTTATTACAAATAATTTTGTCCTTCCAGATGCATGTTACAGGCCAGGGAAGAATATATATGGCAGACTGTCGTACTCTGATACTATGTCTCATATCTCTTTATTGCTTACCAGGCAGATTTCCTTTTCAAAGAAGGCTGCTGAAAGCATTTTTAATAGATAGACAGCAATTTTCTTTCCCTGTGGACTCTGTAAGAATTTAAGATCTTGGTGACAGAGATCTGTGAAAAGTGCCTTTCTTGTTGCTGCATTTTATTCTTTACTAATCAGCATTTTCCTGTCACATACAGCAATGTAAGTGCAGTCAGCTGGCATTTGAAGTAGTGCTGACTGAAGAGTCTGACAAAGCCACAACAGTACGAGAGCAAGCCTGCACCTAGGCAGAGATTCGGGCTTTCTGTGTTGATAGACTAGAAGTGACAAGGGCCAAGAAAAGAGAACTGCTGTGAGACAGGAGAGAGGCATGCTCACCCATATGTTCCCTTCCTCCTGCAGAAGATATGTTTAAAACACAGTTTCCTTTTCCTTTTCCTTTTCATTATCTTATTGTATTCTTCTAAAAATTAACAGCAAAATTGTTAATATCCTCACAAACTTAAAGCCAAATATCTCTAATTCCCCAAACTCTCAGGTCTTTAACATGTTAGCAGTGGGCAGTTGCCTGTAAAGAAAATAGTACAGTGTGCAACATATACGCTTGTCTGTAGTACCTCTGAGAAGTGCTGCAGACATACATACAGTGCATACAGCTAGGCTTATCCAAGAAACCCAGGAGCATGGTATCTGCTTCTGATGTGCATAGGTGGGATATTTGTGTAAATAAGAAAGCTGAATGAGCTGCAATCCTAATACAAAACCTTAATATGATTTACTTCTACCTAGACTGGCTGAATTTCAAAGCTGTGCAAAAGCAGAGTAAAATAGCACATCACCTAAACCTAGCTAAGACCTTACAGTATACATGTCCTGAAGCCTTGTATAAGAAGACAAGTAGTGTATAAACCCTATTTTGGTGTAAAAGCCATTTCACATCTGGAGAGGCCAGAATATGAAAAGCCCTTTGATTCAATCTGTTCACAGCTACAAGGGATAAACTGTATATGAAGGCTGCCTTTGAAGATTGAAAAGCTGCTAAGAGTGAACTGTTTTCAGTATCAGTGCTAAATATCTCCGTATCGGTATCTTTCCTGAGAGACAACTCTATTGGGTGCCTTGGGTACAATTTGGCTTTGAGCATATATGCTGATGCCACCAGGTACAGGACAGTATGTTTAAGCGTTGCCAAGCATGTCACACCCATCCCCCTCTCAGGACTTTGTAACAGGAAACTAGTAAATCCTTAAAATCCCAACTGGCATAGACAGAGGAAAACGGGAGATGTGGTTCAACATCTCTTCCACAAAAAGCACCAGAGGAATCAAATAAAGCCAATAAAATCCAGGTTCTAAACAAACCAAAGAAGGTAGTTTTTATTATACCAGGTAGATGAGCTGTGGAACAGCTCTTCAGAAGATGTTGTGGACACTAAGATCTTACATGGGTGGAAGAGAAGACTGGACAAGTTCATGGAAGAGAAATCCATCAAGGCCTATGAAATATACAGAAACTATATTCTGCCTAGCAAGTCCCCAAATCAAAAATGTGTGGAAGACAGGAGAGTACAAAGGGGAATATCATAGATATTTTCCCTATTATATGCCTCCCTAGGTATTTTGACCACTGTTGAAGAGCAGACGACTGGAGGAGATGGATCTATTGTCTATCCCAGTGTGATCTTTCTTAGCTTCTGATAAGCCTCATCAGCCTCAGATTTGTCAAGCATGACTTCAGAGCAAGCAATCTTTTATTTTGTAATGTAAAAAAATCCTACTATGAGTTACAAACATTAAAGAGTCATTGAAAAAAATAAAGACCTCAAGAGAAATTACAGTGCAAAAGCTGTGAGGTTTTTTTTCCTGCTTGCTTTATTATAAAGGCTACACAGTTTGTTTGTTTTTTTTCACCTAAACAAAGAAAAAAGGCTCACTGATTGCCTCTAACATGCAACTGGTCTAAGAAACTGTAGTGTTAATTGCTCCAGCTGAATGCACAGGAAAATAAGAAAACAACTGTTTTGCTGCTGTTACATGTTAGAAATAGGCATTTGTAATAACGGCAGATGAAAAATTTTGAAATGGATATGTGGTTTCCAACTGTCTGTGAAGACAGAGGAGCACAGTGACCTAATGGAAGGCTGCAGAACCGCCATAAAAGTGGCTGTTGGATTTGCTAGAGGCAGAAAAGTCTTTAATATCTCTCAGTATCAGTACCTGCTGGCCCTGTGTATCATATGATCTAGCCTCTAGTAGAATAGGCTTCATTATATTTTTTTCTCCTTAAGAATTTTCTTTCTCAAGAGTAGTATACTGGCATCTCTAACTGCTTCTGCTGCTTGTGCAGATTTTCCACTGACACACCTGCATTACTTTTCGCACAGCTGAATGAAGAGTTCTCAGATTGTCTTCTCCAATTTCCATCTCTACAGGGTAGCTGAAGCAAGCAGAATTCAGTAGCTAGAGAAAATTCAAGATGCAGAGTGAACATCCTTTAAAAATTCTTACTAAACTTTGAGTTAAAGAGCTTTCCTGACTGTGTTACATGACAAATGTGTTACTTCCCTTAGTCTTCCTCTCTGGAGGAACACAGCAAGCATCAAATGATGGAATGGAAGAAAGCAATTCTTACTACAGTGTTTTGACTGTTTGTCTCTTTTTTACATGCTGAGATTAATATGCTGTGGAGAGATTAGAATGCCAAGATATTTGTGGTTCATCAAAATGGAAGCAGTGATTGGGAGATGTGCTATATAAATGTGTCTGCAGGCCAGACTTGCTTAGCAACCCCACAGCTGTACTGCAGTAACACACCCATTTTCTTTGTATTTTTCTGGACAGTCACATCAATAAAATATAGGGTCTCTTCCAGTATGTATGTACAACAATCAATCTGAACTACTTCAATAGTATTTACAATAAACATCTGTGAGGGAAAATCTGGTCTCAAGCCAACATTTTTCCTGGTAATCCTAATGAAAGACCAGATGATGATCTGAATTAAGATTTAACCCAGAGCCCTGATCCAAACTTTGCTGAACTAGGAGTATATTTTCATCCAGATTTAGGTCAGAAATTTGCAGATTGCGACCTGTTTATGTAATGAGCCAAGTCCCCACATTCAAAGAGTAAAAACTTTTTCAGAAATTTCAGTTTCAGAGCTTGGGTCAGTCTCAGCCAACCATTACAGGTCCATCATTCCCTGGTTGCTCTGTTTGTACAAGCGTAAGAGTGGCTTGAATAATTTTTGTAACACTGCTTGCTGTAAAGAAATGATAACCCACTTGTCAAAAACAGCATATCTATAACACAAGAAATTAATCTTTTCATGCTGATTAACTGCTCTTTGTAGCACTGGTCCAAAGAAAAACTGCTAAATATCCCTTTAGTAATGTATTTAGTAATATATTCTTTTGTCATTATCTTTTGAGGGGAGAATAAAAAGAAAAGACTTAAGACTACTAGCAGCAATTAACAATGCCTGCTAAATCAAAATATATTTTTTTCAGAAGGGGAAATAGTTTATGAAATAATTATCTAGGCTAAAAACTGCATTCCAAAAATCCTTTGATATGTGCTTTCCTTCCCAAAGGGTTTGTAAATGAATGCATCATTTGCTGTGTCAGTGTAGGTTTATACTTCTTGGCAGAATAAAAGTCCTGAAGAAAAAAAATCTTAGTTATAATAAAATCTAACTTTAACTACCAGCCTGCTGGAGGCGGTCTTAACATGAAGGGTTTAAATATTAAAGTCAAACAGCATTACAATGGCAATGTGATGGGGCTGGACGACTGATACTGCTTACTGGAAGCGCTCACGCAAACTTCGTGTACTGTTGAACTGATTAAGTCCTACAGGATTAATCCAAGACCCTCGTACAACTCTTCGTCCTACTTGAGTAACCTTACCTTTGGTTTCCATTTTGGTATCGAGCATTTCCTTTCCATGGATTCTTCCAAAGCAGTTTGATCTTGCAGTTTCTGTCAACAGACTTCCTTCATTATTCCCAACAGCTTGGATTTACGTCTGATTTTTAACAGCTACGTTATTCTGTAGAGGCTCCCTATTGAACAATAAACAGGATGATGCACCTGTAAGGGTAGCTGAGCTCTAACTTACTTCAGGAACTGTCTGATGGAAAAACACTGCTACCACAGGATCTTTAGCTAGGTGCTCAAATTTGGGCAGGAAAAATCCAGCTCGGTGCCTTTCTTCTCCACATATGATGTTCTTCCTTCTCACTGCAAAGAGATGTTGGAATAAAACTCCTTATGTAGACAGTCACAGATGAGGGGAGTAAAAAACCTGTGGTACCTTGTGCGTAAAGCACAACCCCAACACGATGGCATACCTTCAGAGGTGGGCATCCTTAGACAGACAAGGAGACAGTGACTTCCCTTTCCTTGTTATTACCATCACTGCTAATAATTACCCCCACTGTTGCAACTGACGCTGGAGAAATCCATTTTTTTTGCAGGGGCTACTTTATTGTTGCAGAAAGATTTCATTTCACTCTCTCCCTTCCGTAGCACTGCCTGATGTGAGAGATGTTCGCTCCGGCAGTGCGCGATACAGCTGATGCTGAATGGCTGCACAGCCCCATTGCTTCAAATTGAGACTGAGGCCTCTGCAAGCAGTTTGCTGTGACTGAACACCAGCACAGTGAAGCGCGGTCCCTACCCTGAGGGACTTGCAGTGGTACTGCAATGCTGCAGTAAAGCCCGTTTGTGAAAGCCTGCTTGTCTCTGCGGAGGAAAGACCAAACCCCATTATGCTGTAGTCGCTTTTTGTTCCATTCTGCCTTTATTCTCTATTTGTTTCCATGGTAGCAATACGGAAACATTTGGATTTCTGATGTAAAATCAAGGAAAGAGATCATTTGTCTGCTAGAAGCCAGCTTGTGATGTACTGTGATATATTTTTGACAGCTGAACCTAAGCCCGCTTCATAAAGAATGGATACATTTGGTGGGAATGACAAAATTGGGAATTTTATTTTGTAAGTTTCATAATGGCCCACTTGAGCTGGGTTTCATGTGATTTATTTTCACATTTCTGTGCTCTAGCATGAAGAAAATGTTTAGACATAAACCATTGCATATCCAAAACAAGATGGTAATTGCACAGCAAACAATTAAGAATCTTCTACTTCTCTAAATTGCATTGCAATTTAGCTTAAGGTTATGTAACACTAGACCATACCATTTCTGTTTGGCACCACCCTAAATTGCTTCTTAATTTGTGTTCAGATGGAGCCCTCTTGCGTTTGCTAGGTTTCCTTACAACATCCATCAAACCTGAGAGCTATTTTATTGACCTAATTTCACAAGACCAAACTCCAGAAGGGATAGCCAAGCTCCTCTCCTCTGGCCTTTACAATACTTTGTGTTGAATATTGTATCAAGCTCCCAAAGCATATCTTTAAAAGAGATTTGGTTTTGTTTTGAAGATGAGAAGTGAGAAAGAATTAACCACTAGCTCTGTCATAGTTTCTCCATTGTTCAGTGGTAGCCATTGCAAACAACAATAGAATAGTTGTTATTGTGAGTATTGCTGATGATATTTATGATTCATCCCTTCATGCTTTCTATATTGAGATATTCAAAACTTGGCTGGACATGGTCCTTAGCAGCCTGCTGGGGTTGACCCTGCAGGGGACCAGGGGAGCTGGACTAGATCGTCTCCAGAGATGCCTTCCAACCTCAATGTCTCTGTGATTCTATAATTCTACAACATCTTACACACATGATTTTGAATCATATGGGTGATTTTCAAAATGACATGGGAATATGTGGTATCCCTCAATGTCCTGTAATCTTACTACAGGAGCCCCAGGCGAAGTAAGAAGTTGTACTTAAAATATTATTTTTCCTCCTGCTTCTGCTGCAGCCTCCTATCCAACTATGTGGAAAAGATCACATGGTCTGTGCATCAATCTATGCTTCTGTTTTCCTTCTGCAGCCTTTAAATCATCTGTAAAACTATATCTATTTTTGTCTACTGGTACTGTTACAGGACACCTTTACCCTAAGCAGCACTCAGAAGAAAGAGGGAGAATGAAGAAAGCAGCCACCAGGTGAAGGAGCAAAATCAAAACCAGAAACAAATGAAACAATGGGAAAAAGAAAGAGAGAACAGTGTAGAAAAGGTAGGAGGTAGAACGAAAATGCACAGAAGTGGTGCACGACACTGCTCTGAAATGCTGTGGGAAGCAAAGGCATGTAAGAAGCACATCCTTCACAGGGAAGATCTGGCACACAGAACTGTAGGGAAACACTGCTCTGCGTTACCTTTTCTCCCCTGTAAGTGCATCTGTAGTCTTTATTAATGATGTATGTATGCAGGGGAAGCAGATCTGTAAGTGTGGTGATTGTTGAGCAGGTTTAGAGACGAGACAACACATTTTGCAGTTTAAAAGAAAGAGGACTTGGTATGTCATTCACTTCTAAAATTCCTGAAAATAAAAATTGAGATCTATCCCCACTTCCCTAAATTGCTTTCCAAAATTAACAGTAAACATACAGAATACGATTTTTACAAGGCAGCTTTGATTCCTCCAGCTTGAAGTTCTCCCATCAGTACTTTCAGAGAAGATGACATTAAAGGCAGTAACATTAAAGACAAGTCAGTATGCTCACTGTAATTGTTTTTGGACTATGAGAAAGAGTTTAGTTGCATATCCGTGGATATGCCGAATGCAGGCTAACCTGATCTTTCAGATTACTTTCACATAACATTAAACATTGTTTTTGTTGAGAAAAACTACCTCTGGGTTCTCTTCTCCATGTACGACAGTAATAAACCACAATATTCCATATACCGAATCAAGTCAGAAAACAAAGGTGAAGATTTTATCAAAATAAGTCACACAGGAAGAAAAGGAGGATTATTTGAACTGAATTCATTAGAAATATTCAGCTTTATGGGACTCAGAGGAAACACAAAGCTTTATGTAAGCATAGGAAAAAAAAGAATGAAATTTAGAAAGTACTACAGCAAAGGAAATCATGTGTTTGCTCAAGTCTTCTCTGTATTTCAAGGGAAAATCCTGGATAGGCCACAGCTAACTATTCTGAATGATCCAAGTCAGTTATTCTCCTCTAAATGTTGGTCACCAACATTTACATGAGCTGCTTACACTACAGTGGTGTAAGCACACAAGAGCCTAAATATTTTTGATTGCCCATGTTCACATTTGCAACAGTGCAAGTAAATTCTTACGTGCTGGCAAACAATAATCAGCACTGTGATATAAAGCATAATGAAAGAATAGAACAGTAAAGAAGTAATTCACTCAAAATCATCAACAGTGAATAAGTAGATAAGTGTGCAATATTCATTTGAAATGTTCAAATAGTGCAAGCTCAATATGTTTCAGAGATCTGACAGACTTGTGTCAGATTTATTGCTTGATGTTCCATTGAAAATACATCCTCAAAGCAAAAGCTTGCACAAAAGCATGGAGATACACTTGATGCCTTTTGCTTCAGGAAGTTGGCTAGTTTAAGGTATGATTTCCTGTCTTTTCTTTGTTGCCTTGATGTTAATTTGTCTTTTTTTTTTTTCTTTGCAGAACTTTCAGAGAGCACTAGCACTATTATTTTGTTATATGTTAGGTAAAGGGACATAGACATTACTACCCATCTATGGTCAGCCTGGATACATAAGAGTTTTTCCCATCATTTGTTTTCAACACAAACTGTATTATCCTGAGTAAGTATTGTTGCCTGTATCATTTAATTTCAGACCAGCTGATAGTATCCAAATGCAACTGGATTGCCATGATACAGGGTATCGTGATGAGTACAATCACAAAATGACAGACCAACAAAGTCCCAAGGAGATTCCACCCTAGAGAAGAAAATTAAATCTGATGGCTTCCGTTATATGGGTAGAGTACTGAAATATCTAAACATCAAGTAATTTCACAGAGAATGTTTGGAAAATCTGTGGCAGAGCAAGGAACTGAACGCAGATAGCCTCAATTCAGCTTCAGAATCATCCTTGGCCATTCTTTTTCGAGAGGTTTACTAGAAGAGAAATATAAGTTCTGGCAGGAAAATGGTACGAAACGCCTAATGTCTGCTTACATTTTTAAAGACTTTTTTGTTTTTCTTCTGGAAGGAAATGAATAAAAATCCTTAAACGCAGACAACAGGCTAGGGCTGAGGCTAGGGGGAACGCACATTATGAACACCCCTTCCAACCCTTCTCAACAATTTTTCAAAGGTTCATAACGACCAGTGACAAACCCATGTCAGAGAGTGAGTCTAGATGAAGAAGCCCATTGAATTCTTCTTGTAGCTTTTAATGGTATTCATTCACACAGAGGGGCTAGAGGGTTTCATTTTTTACAAAGGATGGAAATTTCAGCCACTTCAGTGACTTGAAGATTTTCTCTGATCCACAGACAATTCTAAAGCAGCTCTTATTACATTTGTCTAGGGACTAACACCTAGTCTACAGGCACAGTCTTTGTAGGGGATTAAAGAGTCTGTACACCAGTTAATTTGTCGGAATCCTGTCATCAACTTCTCCTTCAGTATTTTTAAAACTATCTCAGCGCTATATTTGGGAGTAAGAATCACCAGCTCTAACAGACCTAAATGAACTGAAAGGTTTATTCTCTTTACTTCTGATGTTTACACTGACAACAATAGAGCTACACTTCTCAGTCAGCCAAGCTGTCCATGAACTGACTTCAATACCCTAGGAAGCCGTTAACAGCATACACATGTGATGGCTGCCATATAATTTTTGATAATCAGCTCATTTTAAAAAGACTCTTGTAAAAGTGCACAGTTTATGCTGTTACAGGCACATACTGCAGCTCTCCTAATAGTGTATGTATATAATAATTCAGAGTGTGAGAATTGGCTCAGAAAGAAATAGGCTCTAATATTGTTATCTAATGAATGGTGTCATGAGATACGATGTTCAGCTATATGACCACAGCAATTAATCTCAGAAAGCATTTTACGCAGAGGAATAAAATGCTGTATGTTGGAGAAATGCAGAAGATGCTGTAACTGCTCCATGTTTTCACATGGAACAAAATCTAGCAACTGTGCATGCTATGATGAACTTTATAAAGGAGATCACTAGCAGTGTCTCTGTCAGCATCAAAATACTAATATACCTCACTCATAGTTCAAAAGAGAACACTGTACAGCAGCTTCTGCCCAGAATTGCATTCCCAGTTCAAAAGCAGTCAGCTAGGATGCCAGAGCAGCCACACATGCTCTTCTGTAGCAGACTCTTGTGGGCTAACCCCAGTAGGCAGCCAAGCCGCACACAACAGTTCACTCCCTCCACCCAGTGTGATGGGGAAGAGAGTCAGAAGGCTAAAAGTGAGAAAAGGCTGAGGCAGTTTAATAGGTAGAGCAAAATCTGTGCACACAAGCAAAGCAAACCCAGGAATCCATTCGCTGCTTCCCACGGGCAGGCAGGTGTTCAGCCACTTCCAGGAAAGCAGGGCTCATTCCGCGAAACAGTTTCTGGGGAAGACAAACGCCATCACCCTGAACGTCCCTCCTCCTCCTTCTTTACCCCAGCTGTTATTGCGGAGCATGGCGTCATGTGGTATGGGATATCTCTTTGGCCAAGCTGGGTCAGCTGCCCTGGCTGTGTCCCCTCCCAGCTTCTGGTGCACCTCCAGCCGTCCTGCTGGCAGGGCAGCGTGAGGAGCGGAAGAGTCCTTGGCTCTGTGAAAGCACTGCTCTGCAACAACTAAAACGTCAGTGTGTTATCTGTACTGTTTGGGTCACAAATCCAAAACAGCACTATACCAGCTACTATGAAAAAAATTAACCCTATCCCAGCCAAAACCAGCACACAGACTAAGGAAAATGACATTGACAAAAATTAAACTAAAAACAAGGAATCTCTTCTCACCCCTCTGCAAATCTTGCTTGAGGAATGCAAAACTATGCAGGCAGTGAATAGAAGTGATTAAAAGCCTGGACAGACTTACTGATTTTATTGGATGTTAGTGATCAGGCCATTGGAGAGGAAACCCCTGATTTTTGTTTTCTCACTTCCTTGTTCATGGCATCTGGAAGAAACATTCATCATGCACTTTGGTGATCCTGTAGAAAAATTGAAAAAGCTAATCATGCTTTCAGAACTGATGAAAATTGTTATATTTTCCTGCCTTTGTTCCAGGATCTATTTCAAATATTATTTCAGTGACAGACTGAAGGATACATGTTCATGTCAAGTTATGAATGCCACTTGATTTGGCGAATAATGATACATTTCAAACTTTATTCTCCACGTTACTTTCAGTGAGGCACTGAATGGGGACTTCACATCTTGTGGAGAAACTGCTGCTAAGCAATCAAAGAGCCATCAGGAGCCATTAACACCAGATGGATCCAATGAGAGGAAAAAGAGTGAAGCCGCTTTCCACCAGGAAAGTCTGATGCGTGAGCCCTCTCTGCAGAACACTTCAGAAAGAAGTGGAGAGGAGAGAAAGGGGAGAGGTTTCCAGAGGTTCCAGAGTGGGAAGGCTGGAGCAGAAAAGGTGTCATGTCTTTAAATGATGTACATGCTCTATCCTGAAGAAGTTACTTCATCACCAGAAAAAGAAGCTAAAGTAAAGCTGTGATTACACATTTAGCAAGTGGCACTTAAATTGGCTTAAACAATTCTTGCCTCGACTATATACTCCTGACTCCTTCTTTGTGCAAGTGTGACCGCTTGGTAAATTGTATGAGGGAACAGAGCTAGTTAAGAAATGACCTAGCCAAAAAAGTATGAATTTGTTCACTGAGAGACTACACAAATATTTGGGCTGGAACAATGCAGGGTGGCAGTGGTGGCTATGAATACTCTTGAATAATGAGGACTGGGCAATAATGAAGCTAGTACTGACACCAAAAGAAATATATACCAAACTATGCTATAAAAGTAGGTAAAAGGGACTCCCCACCCCTTAAAAATGTTGACCAAACTTTGACAAGGCCTTCAGTAATAAATATATTATTTTGCAACAGGGTTCCTTATCTCCTTTGTTTTTTTCTAAAGCCAGGTAAGTTCTCCCATACAGGTCATACCATGGCTACATAGGTAACTATCAGCACATGGGAAAAGGCAGCACAACATAAAAATGGAACTTAGTGCATCACCAGTGACAGCCAGGGTGGAGCACAGCAGGCATACTCAGGAACATGTTTCCCACGGATGTGCATTGGTGTATGTGGAAACAAAAACCTTGTTTCCCAAGAAAAAAGTGGAAACAATCATATTCCATGTATCAGTTAATACCCCCTTCAACTTTTGCAGCCATTCATCAAATGGAGCAAAATTTGACAGCACAAGAAAGAAAGAAAGAAAGAAAGAAAGAAAGAAAGAAAGAAAGAAAGAAAGAAAGAAAGAAACTCTTTGCAGGGTTCATGAAACACAAAGATAAATACAGAGGCCAGAACTCAATCACAGTGCCACTGAAGGACAACTGTAGAGTAATCTCTACACTTGCTAGGTAGGGGGAAGGCATTATGAATGCTTCACACTGGGACGCCAGTATGCCCTCCTCTTCTCTCATGGTTGAAAAACTGGAAAGCCAATTAGACATTACCTCTTTCCCCCAGCTGGAAAATTTATAATGTCTCTCTACTGTGTTGAGTCTCTGCCATCTAATAAAAGGTATGCTCACACTGTAGCCTTCTGTCATTTAATTAAAGACAATCAGCAGGGAGAAACAAATTTGCAGAGAACCAGTATTTTGCTGCCCTCAAAGCTATTTGTTTGCTTTCTGCCATATCCGTTAAGACAGGAGCTAGTAATGTCTCGCAGCCAAACGAATTCTATGGAAATAACTCTGAGGACAAGAAAAGAAAAGGTACTGGAGCACTGAGGTGCTGGCACTGGGACAGAGTGATTGCAGAACACAGTTTTTTTTTTTTATATAACAGGCTCAAAATATGTCAAAGCCAATTGTTCATTAGAACATCAGTGTTAGTAGCAGTCTGTCCGGGAGGACGAATATGCAGATCCCTCTCCCTTCTTCACAGGCAATTTCCTCAGCATGGTACCGTAGCTGTTGTAATTGTAGTTATGACTCCAACTCAGACACTAATAAATCACAATGTACAACTTTCCATGTCCTGCTGCCAAAAGAGGGTGTCAGACAGATCTGGGAAATCCAGATCTAGGAAAACTGAAATTCACCTTCCAGATCCAGTGGTGCAGAAGACAGGATTCAGCAGCTGATTTAAAACACAGCTTACAGCAGTCAGTCCTGACTTTCTGAACAAGCATGTGACATATTAACAGCAAAGAAAAGTTAGAGTTAATTGGAAAACTAATTTAATTGTGGTCATCTTGATAGTCTCTTACAACAACAGCTCTCTGAAGGAAGCCCAGGCTGTCCTTATGCTGGGGCTGTGGACGGACACAGCCATTGTGGTGGAAGACGCTGTCCCCAGCTGCCTGCCTCCAGCCTCCTGCCAGAGGTTAGGCCCCATGAATATTCACAGGTGTTTTTTAACCCATTTCAGACAAAACGAGCTGTGTTAGCTTATGCAGCTCATTTTTGATAGCCTGCCTTTGGTTGAAATGGTGTAAGTGAGGAAACGTTTAAATGGGAGATAGAAACCCTCTGCAAGGCGTACTGACAAACAGTTGAGGACTGGCTACCGATCAATGGCTTCTATTCGTACAGCTATTTGCAGAGTTCACACCTGTCTAGTAAACAAACAAACAAAAATTGTCGCATTTTACCTGGGTATTTTTAAACACCATATTCCAGTTCAAGGCAAGCACCAGATGCTATGATATGATCCTTCCCAGATGCAAAATCTCCGGAGGTTCCATGTCTACAAAATAAAAGCTACCCAGGAATATCCTATTTCATTTAATACTAGTCTTGGAAACTTGTCGTCTGGTCATTCCAGTGTAAAGTGTAACCAGACAGTGCACATGTGTAGTCTCACATGAAAGTGAACAGCTCTTTATATTAAAGGGAACACAGCAGGCCAGGAACACTACCACAAACAAACAGAACACCAGGTCATTCACTGGGTTCTTCAGAAGCACTCTCTGAGATTATTTTGCCTGCTAATGCATCAGGTCTATGATTTCATTTTCACAGCTGTATTAGTAAGGCACTGCAGCAAGGTCACAGTTACATGGCCAGATCTATCCTGGCTGCCACAGCAAGTAAAAGACAAGACAGACAGGATGACACAGGAGTCTCACTGATCATCCAGTATTTTTTATCTGCTACCAGTGAGCACTTGCCGCCTTCTTGCATATGTATTGTGCAAGATTAGCTCCTTCCTCCCAGTACTCCCGTGATTGCTCTGTTCTGCTTTTGAAAGTAGAAAACCTCTCCACAGTCTTATTTTTTTCCTACTTTGTTCTACAATACCGAATAATAGTATATAAGACTTAGTGGGGATTTTCCACCATCTGCTATAGATAGCCTCTCAAGTGCAGTGCAAGAACCAAAGTTAGAAAATTAAATTTCCATGTCAGCAAGTGAGTGTGGGAGATGGTAAAGGAGGGGAAAGCAATTCAGAACCATGAGCCTGATACCTAAAACATAGCATAAAACAAACAATATTATTTCTTTTTCCCAGCTGAAGTAGCAGAAATCACAGACCTCTGATTCCTATAAGCAATATGGAGTTTGAATGACTCCTAGGGTCTGATAAAGAGTTTTGCAAGTTTAACCAGTGTCTCACACTGCTTTCTGCTCTCTTGTGTTGATGACTATTTCTCTTATTTAGATTACTGAGAGACAATATTAATGTCCAAGTATGGAGAATAAACACCTTTCTGGATCCATTCACTTATCTTGTGTTACTTAAGGACGTTTCAGATTAGGGAATACGAGTGGAGGAAACAGAAAATACAGGCAGTAATGCAGACTTTAGCATTTTCAATTTAGTTACTGAGCACCTAAGTAGGGTAACTTGCGTGATTCCACAGACCGTGTAAGTAGGTCTGTATGTTTGGTGAACACCACTCATTTCTTCAGCTTTAGACTTCTGTACCACCTGGACTGGAGGGACTTTTTTTTTTTTTTCACAAATACCACACAAGCTAGAAGTCCATCTCCATGGAAAGGACTCAGCAGACTTGTTACAGAGCAGGGCAAGTAGCGCTTTTCAGCCTTTGGACCTTGAGTTGCGCATTTCCGCCAGAAACCATCCTCCATTTGCAAACTCTGTGAAACGCAGGCCTGCGCTCATCTGTATTTTCCGAAGAGCTTCTCATGGCCTCAGACAGGATGCGGCTGGGGACTCCAGCAGGGGAGGCACCTTCCAGCTCCCCGCTCCTGGGAGAGAGCCGCAGCCCAACACTGCACGGGCACTGCCAGGTGACAGCACTCATGGGATGCCGGTGAGGGAACGAAGCAGCTCCCCCGAGCAGAGACCTGTGCCGCACCGCACTCTGTCCCCGCAGCCTCCATGCCAGCAGCCTGCGCCACGCAGCGCCGCCCTGAGGCGGCAGCGCCCGCAACGGCCCCAACGGCCGCAACGGCCGCCGCCGGCAGCGCACCCCGCCCCGCCCCGGCG
>VXAL01000776.1:297129-326837 GCA_013399475.1 Chauna torquata | reverse complement strand
CAGGATTTAACGGAAGTGAAGACTGTGCAGCACTAGAGCAGCTTTTAGAAGGGTATGACCAGCAAGATCAGGATCAAGTTTCTGAAGTCTGTAACTTGCCACTCTTCAAATACATGGACAACGATGTAAGTGGTGGTAGTTCTTATGAATTTTTTTATAATGCTTTTTACTTGTTCAGTTTGAGCGAGATTTTTGTCCAGTAGAGGAAAATAAGGAAAGTGGGGTTCATATATTTCTTGTGACTTGCTCTGTCATCTTGCCTTGTGCCTGTGAAGTTCTTATTTTGTTTTTTTGACTTTGCTGCCTGCCCCTGTAAAGTCCCATACTGTTGTTCCATTCTGATGATGGGAAGACTTAGATGAAAGAGCAGTTTATCAATACGCTGAGTCTGTTTAAAGAGTTGACCAAAATACAGTTCCCTTTTTGCTTGGTTCTTTATGGGGCCAGAACACTTTGTTGCTAATGGTTTATCTTAGAAATACCAAGTTGCTGTGTGCATAAACATTAGAGAAGGAATGTGATGTCTACAGGAGGGCCTTGTTGGATGTTTTTTCAAAGCTTATTCGCTAGCAAATCACTAATTAGTGAAAGTTTTTTCTTCATTTTAAGAAAGTAGTCCATGGTTTTTTTCAATTGTAATTTGTAGGCAGAAGGTATAAAGATAGGAAGCCGTGACATCCGTCCATGCGAAACTTTGTAACAGTATTGACTATTTTTACTTTTTTACTATGTAGGATAGTAAAAACCAAAGCACTAATTTTACTGAAAAACGCTTGCAAGACTTTTTATATAAACCATAATTAGATAATGTGTGGAGCTGTACACTGAAAACATTTGTGGTTTTTGTTTGTTTGTTTTCCTGAAAAGCTTGAACAACTGAAACTGTAGAATCCAAGGCCAGGTTGAATGGGGCTTTCAACAACCTGGTCTAGTGGAAGGTGTCCCTGCCCATGGCAGGGGGTTTGGAAGTAGGTGATATTTAAGGTCCCTTTCAACCCAAATTATTCTATGATAATCCTATGCTAATGTGGCAAAATTATCCTATAATATGCAGTATAGATACAGATGTCATTTCCCCGTTCTCAAAGTGTTTGAGATGGAAAAATGAGCCAACATTAGGCTTATTCTAAGCTGTAAAAATGTACTCTGAAACAGCATCAATCTGTTTTCTGTACTGAATGTGACTTCCTTGTTTATTGTGATCTTCAGTCAGTTCTGTGCAGTGTAATTCAACAACACTATTCTGTGATAGTACCGAAAGTGAACTTGTCTTTTTATTATCAGTATGCCAAGCTTGGTCTTACCTTGGTGGTCCCAGGAGGTGGAATCAAGAAGAAATCTCCAAACACTGCACAAGACAAAGGAAGAGGACCAGCCACAGTGGGCTCTCATGCTGATGAGGAAGAAGATGAATATTCTGGTGGACTTTGCTAGCTGCAGACATATGTTGTCTTAAATATCCAACTTGTTTGTGATGTTGAGCATATCCAAAGGTACCAGATTTACCAGAGCTTCATTGCAATTGTGATATGGGAATGCTAATATTAACTTGGCAGCTTTTGGGTACAAAAAGGAGAAAGAGCATGATTGTACCTGTCATCTTGAAACATCTTTGGATTTCATTTCTTACCTGGTAGGAGCTTTTTTGGGGCCCTGCCTAGAGTTGATGGGGGAAAAATTGGAGAGAAATTTTTACTAAAAGCACAGCTTAAAAAGAAACCAAAATTCTGAAGAGAAGCACTGGGGTAGGGAGGACGGCACAAAATTTCAAATGCTGGATTGCAACACCTGACACTTTGTTGGTCCCAATAATATGTTTGTGATTGTTTTCTGAGTAAAATATAAGGTCATTTGTCTGGATATTCATTTCCCGTTTAACATTATTTAAGGAAGACTGTGGCAGAGAGATTTTCCACTAGTATAATCACTAGGGGGAGCATTCTGTTTATTTTGAACACGTTTTTATCCCACTGTGGAATATTATTTTAGTGTCTCATTATTTGCAAGCAGTATCCATGTGGTTGTAGAAAATACTAAGCCGGCTAGTCTGGAGCAGTTTTGCAAGGGTGAAAGCATAGATGCGCACATCTTTCATGTTAAGAAAATTACTGACCTGAAGTTTTTCAAAATACATGTGTGTATAGTGTTTGTAATGTACACCCTGGGAATGGAAGGAGTGGACAACCTTTCTAGCACTGTTTCGGAAGCATGCCGTAATCAAAACGGAAACTGAAGGTAGCAATTAATGTGTGTTGAATATAAAGTTCTGGAGACAGTGTTTAGCAAAGACTTAGGTGGAATGTTTCAACAGTAAGATTGAGCTTAAGAGTCTTTTAGATATTCATTTACTATAATCAATACTCTAGTCTGCAAAGACATTTCATTCTTTCATATTTTCAAAGCAAAGAACAACTGTCTTTTACAAATGGCATTTTTCAAACTAGCTCTGAGTCCAAAATAACCAAATTTTAAAGCATCTTCTCCGTTTTTATTTGATTAGAAGTTGTCATGTCTTTTGCAAGCTTCTTTAGTGTCTAAATTCATTTGACCATTTGATACTTAAAAGTTGACAACCCTAGAAGTCGCATCCGCAGTCTGTTTTTACAGAAGAACCTAATCTGCACTGAGGTGATGCCCAAAGTTCAGTAAACACTAGGCCAAAAGCACAGTGTTAAGTGTTGATACGGTTTCTACCACATTAAGGAACTGGATGGCTTCAAAGATATCAAGCATGTCAGACGTAATTGTGGTGAAGATAGACTTTGAGGGCTAATATTTTCTTTGCTGAGGGTAGATAGCACTCAATAGCATAGCAATGGGCGCACAAGCTACAGCATGATTGCAGGAAGGGCTGCTGCAGAAGTTGCGTTATTAAATTTAATGTACATTCAAAAAAAGTTTTCTCTTTGTATTATGTAATAAGCTTGGATTTTAAAGCTGTTTGAGAGCCTTTTAAAGCTGTTTAAACCTGTTGTTCTGTACTTTCTGACAGATAATTTACCTTTGTTACTAAGGATGTATATAGAAGTTTTTGTACTTCTATAAAATAGCCTAAAGGAAATTTTAGGAAGTGAGTTGCTTTTCTCTCAATGGTTACTAGTACACATGAAAGCTGTTTTTTGAAGACTTTCCTTTAACTCTTCTTTCTTCCCCATTGAGGAAACTGGAGTGAGGTACTCCACCTTCTGTCTTCCAGATTTGCTCTTGAAGGTCACTGTGCACTTTTTAGGGGGAGTTATGACAATTCTTTTTTAAAGCACATCTAGAAGCACTGGGAACACTAAGTAATTTTCTGCAAGCTTTTCCTGCTGCTTCCAATTCTGAAGTTAGTTTTGTTGAATGGTCCCAAGCAGTTTACTTTTTTACATGTGCAAACAGTTACATATATCTGAGAGGGAGACGTGCAAGCAGTTTTGTCTGCTTCTGTGAAAGAACTTGCAGGCTTTATTTAAACTGTGCTTGTAATTCTAACAAGCCCTTAAAAATAAAATTTATGCATTAGATGCTTTTTATGTTGAGAAAAATATGCAAGACTGTCTTCCTGACTCCCTCAGCTTTTTTTCTTTTTAGCCTGTGCCAAGTAGGGAAAATGTGGGACAAAAGTAACTTGTACTAAACGCATTAAGCTGCCATTGAATTTAAAGGGGCTTCTCTGAATCCTAGGAGCAGAATCGTAATCTTTGATTGCAGTGTTGCTGCAAAGACCAAATCTGCAGAAATGGAAGTGTCTGAAAATAAGATGGTCTATTTTATATAACTTATTCTCCTATTTTAGGCAATGAAAGTGTGATAGGAATGTTATCTGCTTTTTAGTAAATGTTTAACTATAGAAGATGCTGTCTGTATGTTGTTTGTTTCTGTCTTTCAAAGCGATTTGCACACTTCTGTAAATATCATTTAAGTGATTTAAAGCAAAAATATGCCATTTACAGCAAGAAAGTTTCCAAAACCACTGTTGGCTGTAAGAAAAATTAAATTAAATTTGCATGAAGACTGAGCAATGATCAGTGTAATGTATATTAAATTAGATGATTTCTAAATTATCTGTAACTTAAGACTCAGTATGCCCAAGTGCAGTGTGAAACCTGTGCTTTATTTGTTCCTTTCCCAAATCTGTGGTGTATTGGATTATGAAATGTGTTTGTAAACAGCTCTACAGATGCTGCCTCTGAGAAAAAGCTGTTTCACCAACATGAAAAATAAAACTTGAAACTAACGGATTTGTGCTAACTTTCCCTATTGTTGATCAGGTTCTGCTGAGCACTGCCTTTTGAGAATGAATGTTGTTTTATAATCTCAAGCAGATTTTGTGTGTTACCATTTGTCTATAATTTCTTGTTGCCAGGCATTGCAGGTATATTATACGACCAAGGACTAAGTCTTGGGAACCTACTGGCTCAGTTTTGCATGTTGCAAAGTCCAATCTTTGCAGCTTGTTCATTAGGCATTTCCTTACAGCTCATTTCATTTATCCTGTGTTTCTTATTTTTTTCTAACTAACCGTTCGTTCAGTACCTCTCTGCTGGCTTTCATTATCAAGGAAGTGACATATCTTAGGCAATTCTGTCCACTCAGAATAAGAAGTATGTATATGTTTTGCCTTTCTGCTGGTGTGTAACATCTTGGTTGATTGTTATCCCTTCACTTCCTAAAGGCTTGTATTCAGAAAACAAAATTGTTATATTGGGTGATTGTCAGACCTGAGTTTGTTGTGTTTAACAAAGAGAGAAATGATTGATTCTCCAAGTTCTCAATCTTCTTTAATTTTGGCTAGTTGATTATATGAAACACATAGTTATGGTTTAGCAAAATGACTGTCTTTCTAGTGATGAGGGAGGACATGCAGATTGTTAGATCTTCGGAGATAAAGCGCTTATTTCCACATTTGGGCTGGTTAAATGTATAGATAGCAAAGTCTTGAAGTCTTCTGGAAGAATGCACCAATGTGCTCCAAGGTTAACCTGAATATGCTGAAATCCAGAAAGGACTGGGAATGTTGATGGGAGCAGCAGAGACATGAAAAAAGTCCCTGCACCAAACTGTGCTTGAGTGTTGATACTGACTAACAGATGTCTTGTGGGTGCCTGTGGGCTCTGCTAGAGGCTAAAAGAGGTGCCTATACCAAAATGATTGAGGGTCAATTGAATGCAGAGGATGTCCTGGCCATAAGAACTTGAACATTAATTTCTAGCAAGGATAACTGTTTCGAAATGGTGTATTTGCTGTGCGGCAAGAACATGTAGAAGTGACTTAATGGCTGTTTAGGTCATAGATTTTTGCTGGTTTAAAACCAAGACTTGGAAGTGTGGTAAAGGGGAAGGTTAGTTTGTTTTTGGAATGATTCATTCTTTGCCTATGTCACTTTACTTGTACGTTGAAGTGTCACTGATGAATGTTTAAGCAACTCTATAGATTAACAGTTTTTTCTGAAGTGTAGTTTGTAGTTCTGTTACAGAAAGCTTTTTTTTCCTTTTTTTGGGAAGGGGGAAGGTTAAAAGCATGGAGTGTTACTTCGCTTTGAATGGAAACTGATTCTGTTAAAAGTGTAAAATAAGTAGATTTCTGTATGTGCTGAATTTGTACAGAAATAGTGAAGAGAAATAGTGGGAGGTGTTTGAAGTACTATCAATGTGAGTTTTAAAACTGCTGTGTTCATTAGAGTTGCTTAATCACGTTTATCACATTTTCATTTATCACATTTATCAGATTTTCATAGCAGTTTTGGTCCGTAAGAATGCAAGCTTGGCATTCTTCAGTTGGATCCAATGGGAAGTTTAAAAAAATCAAGTGTGTTGCAGTTTACCATTAAATTGCTGAGAGCTGGACTTTCTAAGTGGCGTTTGTTTTTTCAGGAACATCGAGATGTCTAACCGCATTTGACTACCTAGAGAACTTTGACTGTGTCCTCCCACACTGAAGAAAACCTCGATGAATCTGTTCACTTTGATTTGCCAGGCTTTTTTTTTTGTCCTTTATATCTCCTGTTTGTTGTAGAGAAAAGGCTTCTGTGTCAATGAATATGTTCATGCTAAGGCAAATCCTGTGCAACTACTTCTGCCTTTCATAGAACTAAAAATAACTTGATACTCAAACCAGGATGTAGATTGTTGACATACTTCTTTGTGGTGAAGTTGAATCAAAAGGTTGTGATTATGTTGACAGTGAAGACCTTGTTAGTACTTCCCATAAAAGCTATTTAGATGTATTAAATATATTTAGTCTGCCACTGTATTTTGATAGTTGCTTTAAAGTGTGTAATTAAAAAAAATATCTGTGTAGCTTTGTACAGAGAACAAAGCTAACTTTGGTAAGTCACCTTTTTCTAGCTTCTTTAAAACTTTCTAAGTAGGTGCTCTTCTGTAACTAATTGTATGGCAAATGCTGTTGGTTTTTTTCTTCTCACTTTAAAGCAAATCTGCTTTTGCTTTTAAGAAGAGAAGAAAATGCTCAAAAGAAGAAAATACTCAAAGCTGTCAGTTAACAAAATATCTTGGAGTCATTCCACTATAGCTTAGCTCAAATAAGGTTTGAGTCTCAGCTCCAGAAATGTGATTCTCCTCACCTCTTGGAATACTGCAATTGCAATTCTTTTTTTTTGAGTGCCTGAATATTCCTTAAGGATTAAACGGGTGGTATCCAGTAGTCTCACATGCCACTGTTCTTCATTTATATCTTATTTACATGTCTGATTGGACTTTATTTAAAGCATCCTGCTTGTTGAAAACACCATTTCTTTTGGTCTGCATTTGGCAGCAGAAACAAAGCTGTGTTTGGATATTGCAAATGTCTTGAAGTTTGGTAAAAAGACTGAGCAATTAGGCAGAGGTTAATGGCTCCGTTACACTTGTTTGGGAAATTCAGTGCTCTGTTAGGTCCTTCCTAGGAAGGTGTTTTCTATTTGCTGTAGTAGCAACGTATTTAGATTAGTGTCGATGGAGTCGGTGCATCTTAGTCTGTATTAGTGTTTGAGCTATTGGTAGCTCTGTGCAGGAAATAACAGTGGAGGGCAAGTAAGACTCTTCCTGTCAGTGGTGTGTCAGTTATGTTAGCTGCATCAGAGCGCTCATAAATAATCCATGTAAACTGGATCCTTGAGTGTCTGTGACAAAAATCAAAAATACTGTTTGTAGGTAAACTATTTCCATTGGGGTTTTTGGAGAATGGGAATTTGTTGACAGGATTCATTTGCAACAGCAGTTATTACAAAGTGGCAGGCACTGAAATCTGGACGTTTAAGTGCAAGTAACCATTAGCACTGTAGCTAGTGGGTAAGGTATATACTTTTCCATAAATCTCACTGTTGTATGTTCTTGTGAAGAATGGGTAGTACTGCATCTGTGTAATGTGAAGATGTTTCTTCTTCAACTAATGAAGAAAATAGCATGTTGCTACCAGAATTGAGGGATTAACCAGAAAATTGTATGGGAGAAAGTCTTCCTGAGCCCTTTTTAACATGAAATGACAAAAAAGATTTCAAAAGCATGGATGTTCACACAGTTTAACGATATGAGCTCTGTAACTCTTAGGAGACTTCATCATTACTGAAAAATCACCTTTTCTACTGTTTTGAAGTCAAAGTTGCTGGAATACTTGAAGGCTGACGAATCTCTGGCACTGAAGTTCTCCAGTGTGATGTGAATCAGCCCTTGGGTGCTGTGAATAAGGAGCTTTAAAGATAGTAAGAACAAAGCCGTTCTTGAAGAGAAAAAAAAAAAAGCCAACGAAAACAAAACAACTACAGAAACACTTTTTTAATCGTCTAGTTTTATAATGAGTAGAGAAATGTAGGAAACAGAAAAAAATACCCTCCCACCCAAAAAAAGCCAACAACTAGTGGTAACAAAATTGGAACAAGCAGATAAAACTTTGCAGCGCAGAAGGGAACCACTTAGGATCTGTGCTTATTTGAGTTCTGTAGGAGTCTAAATATCAAGCTGTAAGCTAACAGTCTTCAGAGGCCAGCATCCCCAGGAGTCAGGCTTGTTTTTTCCTGTTTCTGTCACTCAGTACCTGTTGGAGATGATGTGTGACCACCTTCCAAAAGGCAGCCAGGTCTTTGTTTCAGAGGTCAGCTTTGATTTCCAGTGGTGCAGCACTATAGCTGCTAGCTTGGAACATGAGTAAGAAGTGTAAGTCTGCATGTACATTTGCAGAAAATATGGTTGTTGGTGGCTCATCTTCTGAGACTAAGGAGAATAGCAGTAAGGAGTGTGGCTGGGCTCTGGTGTGCATGTTGTGGGATGCTGATGGGTATAGTATGGTGTTGCAACCTGTTAGAGTTTCTCAACAGAAACGTCTGAATGCTGGGGAGACAAAAGTAGATCCTAACATCTGTAAAGTGAAAATGGGTTACCTTTACCTTTCTTGCATGTTTTGGATATGTATTTATGCACTTGTATTGCTTTATTTCTGAACTAGGCATAATCTGGAATGGATTAGTTTTCCCAAAAGCGTTGTTACTCTGTTAGCACTAGATGGTGCCACAGAGTAGGCAAAGGGTTCTTCTCGGCAGCTAGAAATCATCTAGGATAGCTTTTACATTTAAATACACTAGGATGGAGTATTGATTTGGTTAGAAACCACCGCCACACACTGCTGCTTCTCATCACATGCAACACCTGCCTAGACATCTGAGGCTGCACGGTTGATGCCATGCTCCTATGCCCTCAGACTGAGGGCAAGTCCTTGCGATAGCATGGCCGTGTCGGGCGCTGATGTATGCGGGACAAGCACCACGTACAGCCCTGCTCCTGTGCTGCTTGCTGTTACTCTTTGCCTACTCTTTGAGATGAAGAGAGCTGGCGGTGAGGGACTGCTGGGCTGGCTGTGCTGCTGCCGGGCTTGGGCAGCCTGTTGTACCGCAGGCAGGCAAGCAGGAGGCGAGGGGAGGGCTCTGTAAATGTCTGGCTCTCGTTGTAAGGAAGGAGACCTAGCCTGTGCTGTCTCTTTCAGGATGGCTGGGAATAAATATGGGTGACAGTCCTTTCTCCCCATCTTCTTCATGTGCTGATATGCATCTCCTTCTCCCCTGCCACCCTTCCTTGAAGCTTAGACATGCATTTACTTTTGCCTGTGGTTTATCCCAGGATAAATGGGCCCTTCAAGAGATTCAAATCCATGCTGTGATGGATATGACCTTCCTCTCCCCTTCTCTGAGCACGGCCCTGGGAAATCATGTGATGAAGAGCCAGGTTACAGAGAGCAGGTGGGTGAAGAATACATAAAACAGTAGCCAGTGTGCAGTATAACTTGGTGGAGATTCAGAACTCCGGACTGATTCTGCTACAGCTGCAACTCTCCTTGCAGCCGCAAATTTATACAAAGTGCCTCATGGACAAAATGCAGCATTAGGGAGACCAAACAACAAGTTGGGATGAAAAAAGCTGACTGAAAATGGACAAAATTGGTCATAATGCAGCATTATGTTGGCTGATGGAAGAGAGGGCTCCTGCTGTAATTTGTCAAAAGGACTAAACTTTTTTTTAAAAAAAAGGCCACTTTCTGATTCATCTGCAGAGGTGGTGGGGGAGGGATGGGACTGGTGTGACTGCTCCGTTCACACTGGAAAGAAGTTCTGCTGCCATGTGTGGTGTGAGGCAGCATGAAAACAGACGTGTTCTGGGATTTGCATCCTTTTCCTGTCACTCACTGACTGCAATTCAGGAATTAGAGGTAAAAAACCATATAGCAGCAGACAGGGACTTTTTTTGTATGTGCAGCTGGCAACTTTCTAGCCAGTGCTTTCTCTGCTGCACTGCTCAACAACTGTCCTGGAGTAATTGTGTTAGTAATAGTATAGCAGAGAATTCATGAAGTGTAAAGACCTGTGGTACCCCATGTGTCCTATTGGTGCCAAGTGTTTTATTTAACTGACCACCATCCAGTAATTTTCTGGCACCCGTCTTGTGTAAATGTATGAGCTTCCAAGCTGAATAGCTGGAGGAGGAACAAGGAGCTGCTCAGCTGCACTGGAGCCCCGAGCACAGGCTGGTGTGTAAGGAACGAGTGGTTAGAGCTGGGTGGACTTGGAGGGTAAGGCAGCTGTGTAGCAACACCAACTCTGAGCAGAATATTTTAAAGCTTTGATAGCAGAGATGCAGAAACACTGGTATAGTTGAAGCTTCACCTTTAAGTGGGATATTCTTCTGGTACTTCAGCAATCTTAATTCTTATCCCTTCAGACTTGCCAGATGCTGCATCTTGTGGGAATTCCTGAGAACAAATTTTCTTTGAAACATCAGTGGAGAGTTCCCTTTCTCCCCCCAGCTTTGAAATACTTCAGACTATTCCTGGTGCGAAACATGAGTTTGATGACAAGCCCTGCTACTATGGAAAACTGGAAAGGAAAAGAAAGCACCCTTGTCTTCTATTGACTCAGACAGAGAAGTTGTATGTAGATCCCCTTAGAGCTTAATATTCTCCAGTATAGCGGTTAGGGTTTCTTTTCCCTCATTGATCATGAATACTTGCCCCATCCCTGGAGGTGTTCAAGGTCAGGATGGATGGGGCCCTGGGCACCCTGATCTAGTGGGTGGCATCTCTGCCCATGGCAGGGGGGTTGGAACCAGGTGATCTTTAAGGTCCCTTCCAACTCACGCCGTTCTATGATTCTATGCATATTGGTATGCGATTTGAAATTCAGATTGCTGTTTTTCTGTGTGTTATTCTGCAGCCATTAGAAAGCAAAAAATTTCTTGTGGTTGAGATGATGGCAGAAGGGAAATCAAGAAAGAGCGTGCGCATACCTGCATATGCTGGTCACTTGTTCATCTTTGGGTATGTTAACATAGAACTACCTGTGGTCTTTTGATGGATAGCCTGCCAAATGGCTCCATGTTTGTGGAATTTTGCCACCCATTTTTGCCTGGAGATGCTACGATGATGTTGGACTAGGTGCAAATGCCTCATGGTTGGTATAGTGCAGCCAAACAAAAACCTGCTAGTAATGACATGCAGCCAAGCTAGTAAATGCGTTCAGTAGCCTGAATGCATACACATTCTATATACATATCTCCACCTCTATTTATGGCATCATAATTTTTGTATTAGAAGATCATGGATATTGCAACAGGAATCTAATGTTTCTGAAGTAGTGTTTACTCACAAGACTGAAGAATGAAGTGCAGTAATGATATAATGTGAAGTTTCATAATTTGGGGTACGCGTTAATTGTTTCAACCCTGCAAAAGGGTATTTCTGCTTCAAGGATAAGTTTCTGTGTATCTCTCTTTCATGAGGCAGATGTGGAGAAACACATCTGTGATCACTCTACTGACCTCAAAACAGCTAGTTTGTTTTAAATTGGAGGAGGGAGAGGAATTCAGAATTTTTTTTTTAGGGCATTTCAGGACTAGTTAAAAAAAGGAACTTATAAATATGAAGAAGGCAGGTCGTTTGCATGGTTCTTTTTCCTTCTTTTTGCATGTTTGTTCCACTTCCTTAACTACAATATGTTGCTAACAGCTTTTTGTACTACCTTTTTGGATGGTCAATAAAGCAGAATATACTAGTTTCTTAGCTGATGCATTGTCCACAGGGAGAAAAGCCTATGCCTGTTGAGTTTTTCTTACAGCAGATTACGTCACGAATAATTCTGATTGCTGTATATAGTCTTGTATTGCTGTAACACGGGCTGGTTTTACACACAGATATTGCAGTTACTACAACTCTGATCTTTATGGACCAGAAGATGGGAAATGTTTATTAATAGATTCAATCTGACTGAAACACAGAAAGAAACAAGGAGGCAGTGTGTGATCTGGAAAGGAGCAGATAAGGAAGGAAGACACCAAGAGGGTTTCCAGCCCAGTGCTAAGAGTCAGTGCTCACCCTCTTATGATTTCCTGACCGTAAGTATGAAGAAAGGTGAAGGAACAACTGGAGACACAACGTGCAGTTTGGCAAATCAGAGAGTTGCTACAGGGAATCATAATGAGTATCGCACATTTGATGGCTTGTGTAAAATCAAGCAAGTTGCTATTTTTGTTAGAGATTTAAAGGTATTTTGAGCGTTACTGACAATTCTGCTGCAATGCATTAGGGGAAAGTACTTCTTCAGGGTTTCCCTTCAGTTACTGTCAAATTTATGCTGCTGTGATCTAATACATTTCTTCAGTGCAGTAAGTACAGCAAACAAATAGAAAATGCGATAAAGGGGGATCCTGTTCGCTGTCTGCTGCATTGTTTCCTTTCTCCATTCTGTAGTTGTGTGCATTTTTTCCCTGTTGCAGCAGCAGAAGTATTTCTAGAAAAAGTCTTTGGTGTTTTCTGTATTCCATTTTTTCAGTTTATCCTCAGGGGAAACTAAGCCATTGCTCTGGTGGGATATTCCAGCAAATCTTTGCCCTTTTGACTAATTTTTTTTCTTGGTTCTTGGCTTGGTTTGTGCTCGTTGGAGAGACACAAGTAATAAAATGAATATACTGTTATAGGGCTGGAGCTGACGGAAAGCTACTGGTCTCTGTCAGCCATCCAGGACATGCTGTGTTCTGGTGACAACCAGCCTGGGATTTTGTTACAGTTCTGGTTTTTGTCCTTGACCAAATACAAATAATGGGTGAATGAGATGTGTAATCATTAGATTTAGACCACGTCCACGTTGGGAGTTGTGGTAGATTAAATGAAGGTTTGAACTTATAAATATACAAACTATTCTGCAGTAACTTTCCACTCTGAAGCAGACTTTTAAGGGCTGTCATATATCACTGAACTCTTTTTCTTTGACCGAGGAATTCGTGATCCTTTGAATTAACTGTGATGTGGTTCACTAATATAGCACGTGCTGTAAGTATAGCATTTTGAGATGGTTGGGTTAAATGCAAATTAATTGCCTAAAATATGAATGCTATGTTTCCCATTAGTCTTCTAAGTTATTTCAATGTAGTTGTGTCTTTGGCTCTCTTCCCAATTTTCCTAAACATCATCTGTAAGTAGTATTTAAAGATGATGTTCTTGATGTCTACGTAAATTGTTGAAAGTCTCTGGCAGCGACTTCTTCCTCAGATGAAGATGTCAGTTACTCCTAGACAGCTGTGGTATATTTTTTGTTCAGCCCATCAATCTCTAAATTACATTTGCCCCTATGCTTCATTTTGTTTAAGGGATGCCACATTATATATCAACTGTTTGAGCCAGACTGTGATACTTCATGGCTCTCAAAGCCTTCCAGGCTTTCTTGGATGAATGATTGGCAGCCTGTGGGCCTTTGGCAACCTCTCACAACAAGGCTGTGATCAAGTTGTTCCTAGCAGAAGTCTAGGACAATGCTTGATTATGATCTTGTTTCTGCTGGTTGAGCTCTTTCGTACAAAGGTCTTGGTGGCAGGAAGGAGAGGCTGGCTGAAGGGTCTGGAAGCTAAAAATCCCAACCACGCTGAGGTTAGAAGTATCAAAGTCTGGAACTTCTGTCACCGTCAGGAGTGGATGAAATGCTGCAGTAGTGTGTGCACAGATCTGCCCACACCCATGACTGCACGTACCTCAAGAAAAAATCACTTTCAAAAAAGGACAGAAAACAGCTAAATTAAGGAAAACTGCAATTTTGTGTTTTATCAGTGATGCAATTTTTGTATTTTGTAATTATGGATGTGCTTGTAGCCAAATCAATGTTGAGATCTCAGAGCTGGGAGCAAATCCTAAAGTCTGGTTCTGGATCTGGGTCAGGAACTGAATGTCCCTGGGGTTCAAAGCAGGAGATAAGTTGGAATCCAGAGTTCTGCAAGTGCATGTCAAGTTGAAGCAGTAAACTCTCCCTCTCTTCCTGCTTTGTGTACTTGCCTACAGACATCATGCAGCAGATCCTCAGCTGTGTGCAAGGTGCGCTGCCTCGAGGCAGCCAACTGTACCCACAGGCCAAAATTCCTGCAGCGAAGGATTGCAAACTTCTGGCTTTCACCCCTGTCTCCCAGACAGGCTTCCATGGCAGGCAGGGGCCTGGCTGAGACTCCTGTATGTGTTTACCAGGCACAGACCCCAGCTGTCGGGGTAAGATATCCGCTTTCTTCTTCTGTCAGGATATTGAAGCACTGGATCCTATTGCTGGGTGTTACAGAAAAGAGAAATTGGACTGGGAGGTTGTGTGGCCAAGGATGGGTTGGAGGTCAAAGCAACATCTACTGTTTGTCAAGGCCATTTCATTTCGTGCAAATTGTCTTCAAGCTTCCTAAATGACACTCGGGGGTGTTGGAGTTATTACTGAAATACAGCCATTTCCAGAGCTAGAGGCATCGACAACATAATGGCATGCAGAAACCCCATGGTGCCAAAATGTGGAAAATAGTGCTCTCCAAATGGTACTACAGGAGGGATTTAAAATAGGGATTTGATACTACTTAGTCTAATTGCTGTGCTGATTAGCCTGCAATCATCGCTTCTGGTTCTGTTCTTTGCCTTGACTTGAAAGCTTCCTGTCAGCTGTCCTCTTCCATCACGAGCATTTATAGTTAATTATTGCGGTCATGGCCCTGCTACACCCAGCAACCCTACATTGGCTTGCTGTCCTTGTTTGTTACACACAAATTGCCGTGTTTCACTCTATTGGTTTAACTGTCTGTTAATTAGGCAGTTTCTAAGCAGTAGTGCCAGGCAGGAAGAAGTCTACTAGACAGCAATATTGCTGGAGTTTTCCAGTTATAGCGAGTGGGTAACATCAGGTCAACAGCATTTGTCTTCTGCGTTTAGTGAAACTGGGGCTGAGTGAAGTGTCCTGGAAAGGTATAAACGTATCTGAAGTATTAACATTCAGAAATATGAAAAAAAAAAAAATAAAACAGAACATTATGCATTGGAAGCTTTAGCACAATCTGATATACTGTCTTTTACAGTCAGTCTTTAGGTAATTTATGGTATTAAAATACTCCTAAGACCTGGAGTCTGATGTTTTTTGGCTTCCTCCCTCTTCATCTCCTTCCCTCACCTCACCCCACTCCCTCCCTCCCTTCCCCTCCCCGGCCCTCCCCCCCCCAAAAAAAGAGCTGCAGTTCTATAATTTGAGACAGTCTCATAAATTAAGATGGTGAAGTTAGTTGTCCAACTGCCTGTGACCTGCTGGGTATTTGTTGGGGAAAAAAAAAAAAAAGGAATTCTAAGAGTTTCATGAATCTTAATGTGAATGATTCTCCATCTGAAAGTTTGGACTGGATTGATTATTCCCCAGTTTGAAATATTTCCCTCTTCTATTCCAAGAGTAGTAACATTAACCTATTCTTAGGGAACCTGTCACCCAAAATGCAGATAGCAAAGAGTTGGAGAGAAGAGCTGGCAATTCACCCATAAATTTGAAATGTTATTGGTCTCTGATTACCACGTTAAAGGGAAGCCAGGATCATTTCATGCGTGACTTACTAACCAAGAAAGGAGCTAAATATAACAGAGGACATTCAAAAAATTGTGCAACAAATGCTAGTGTTGATGTTTGTATCCTGAACTGGATGTAACTGGAGTTGTTCAGTAAACCGGAGCTGGGACTCTGAAAACCATCTTGTTCCTCTATCTTGCAGAGGAAGAACATGCTCTGCAAAGGTGTGCTGAGATATATTTTGTCCTTTGTGATGAATTTCAATATTCATTTAGGCCTCCCATCATCAGTACCAAGCTGGATAGGTAAAAGCAATCCCTGAGGAGGGACAACATTGTCTTGCCCTTTTGAGAGGGGCAGATACAGTCAAGGAGGAGGATGCACAGGCATAGGGTAAGGCACCATAATATCAGCTCTGCATTCTCCTAATTTTAAACTACAAGATTTCCACTTTATTGCAATGTTTCTGACACTGCCAGCCTTAAGAGGGGGAGGGCAGGAGCAATTCAGTTGTCATCTGCTTGTTTCCACAGAAATCTTGCAAACCATCAGGGTTTCTTTAACCCAGCTTAAAGGGTAAGGATGGCGTCCTGTGTTCCTGAGGTCTGGCGACACCCTCAAACTCTCTTATGACTGTGTGGGAGTTGCTGTGCATATGAGGATGAGACTGTAGACTATGAGAGGTGTGATGTTCCTGATGACTAATGTAAGCCATCTGAATCCTGCATTTTCAATATGCCTTTTTACTGTTAAGAAGATTTAGAAAGATCCGTACACATCCTGCTCCAAGGTCAGAATTAGCTGTAAGCCTACAGCCAAAAGCTGTATAGCACAGGAGATCTGACCTATAGCTCATAACCTAAGTACTTGGAAGGATGTTTATCAGCAAGAATCTTTCTTCTGTCTTTACTTTTCATCCTGGTTCACTTAGTTTCAGGTGCTGATAGGCATACATTTGTAATGCTTTAAAAGTTTTAAACTGGAACTGATGGATGAGAAGCAATGCAACCAAAACAAGAACGGTGCAGCTAGGGACAAGCAGCATCCTCCAGACTTGTTCCCCTCAGGTGAGAGAACTCCCATTCATTTCAATGCATCTGCTTCCTCGAGTAAAGCTGCCTTGTACAAATAATGGCAAGAAATCAGCATCTTCCCAGTGAGCTAAATGACCAACAGAAAAGGACAGATAATGCTCTGGTGGCTTCTCTTACTTTTAAAAACAAATTATCTCATGGGACTGAGTGGTTCCTTGATCTGAAAGACCTTTTCTTTAGCTCACCTGCTTTACCTCACTTCTCTTCAGCCCCTGGAAGGAGATATAGCACTGAAATTGAGACAGCGTATTGTGAGAAACTATGCTGCTCATATGGGGCAGCGAAGAAGCCTAGCATCTGATAGTAATTGATTAGTAAATTAAATTTTAACAACCTAGAGGCTGCACGCGGTCCAGCCCTGCTCCCCTAATATAAATCATTCAGATTTGCAAATATGAAACACATGTTTTCTGTCTGACCTTGTCTTTTATGGAGCAGTGGAGATTGCAAACGCAGATGCTCAGGTTCGTCTGCTTTCTTGGCCGCCGAGGCCATAAATGGCAGCCTTGCTCTCAGAGCACGCGTTACGTTGATGTTGCTTTGCGAACTGGAGAACAGATACGGCAACAGGCAATAAAGCTGTGCTGGATCCTGCTCAGACAGCTTTGCTCCCTTTAGGCCTTGTTCACCTAGAGCGGGACTGTGACCTCCGGTTCTGCAGCCCAGGTCCCTCTCTATTCCCTGCCACTGGCAGGAGGAGGACACAGGCTGCCTCCATAACATGGCCAACAGCAGAAGGCAGTCAGTCACCTGCTGTCTCTGCCTGTGGCAAAGTGCAGGTTTTGCCTGTTTCCTAACTGGTTTGGCTTAAACTCAGCAGCCTTGAAGCACTCAGTCCCTGACAGCTGGGGCAGGTCCTTTCCCCAAGCTCCTTCTTTTAGCTGCAAGCTCTAGCATGGACCTGGGCACCACCACCACTAACGCTGCTCACCCTTATACTGGAGGTGTTTAATGACCAATTTAATGAATAATTAAAGACAGTTTTCCCCTTGAGGGCTGAAGCCAGCCTGTCTTTATACCCCCAGAGTGAGACAGGCCTCCGTGTGTACCGTTTCTTCCCTTTCTCATCGGAAGGGCATGTCCCAATCTGACACCTAATTTCTAGCACTCTTATTCTGGAGCTGAAGTGGAGACTGCGTGTTTAAAGCCTCAGATCTACTCTGACTGCAGTCAGTGGGAATTTTCCTATGTAGGTGCTAAGTATTATTCAGTGTAAGCAAAACTTGGCCCGTTACATTTAATTTATTTTCCATTATAAATCAAATCCTCTCTCTAATTTTTGCCTGAAATCTTTCCTCCTACAGAGGAATTTGTTGTAGCTATAAAATTGCCATGAAGTATTTCAGCCATGAAAGCCTGAAAATAGTTTTCTTCCCTTTTAGAAGTCATGTTTCTCAGGGAATCTAACCTGCCCTAAGACTTCTGAATGTGATTTATTGATGTATTTTGACCCAGAGAGTAGTTTTGCTGCTTGTTGGGAGAGCAAATTGATTGAGTCCTGAGGCCAACAGCTTTGTAGGCTGAGGTGTTAGCAAAGCATTTAAAGCTCTATGTCCCTGATGAAGGCACATGTTTTAACGCCTGTGTATCTCTGCTCTCCAGAGCTTAATAAGACAGCAAGAAAGATCCTGAGCTTGAACTCACACCAAAATAAAGCAAGCCTGGACTTAAGTGGGAGCTGGAGAGTGCCTTCCGTCAGGTGTATACAGCACTACGAAATGGCACTGTGGGACTCTCCCTCAAGGACAGCGTGTTGCTCCTCCACATCCTCCATCTCGCTCTGCCATCAGGGTGTTGGTGATCTGTAACAACCTGTGCTGGGGTCCAGGAGAGAAAGTAGGGGTAGTGGGGATGAAGGGAGCAAGAACCAGAAAACAAGATATGCAGAGGTTGAAGGGTGGTGCTGGGCCATCGTTTCAACCTCTTGCTTTGAGGATGCAATGTTTTTAATAACCACTGAAGACTCCCAGTGCTGCCTGTTCACATCTGTGAATGGGATGGGGCAGTAAGGACGCATTCGTGGGGCAAAGGAGTCGGAACTGAGAATCTAGCACAGATATCATGTGTGTCTGGGGTGTTCTACAGTGCCCTAGCTCTAGCCTGGCCCTGTGGATTGTCTGTACTTCTCCATGCCTGGCCACATCACACCTCCTCCCCAGAGCGAAACGGCTGAAGGCAAAAGAAATCTGTTCACATGGACTAACCAAAGCGGTTATAGCACACTAAATGTGCACCTGCAGTGCGCCCTCTGCATTAACTTCATGCAAAAGGGATTTGGTTCATGTGCTACAAAACCACTTCATGATGCAAATCAGTCTGATAACAGGGAGAGTCCTTGTGAAACAGCCCTCAGTCCTGCACTCCAAATCCAGACTATATCACTAAAGCTGTGCACACACCAGTGACGGGAAAAATAGATATTTAAACCTTACTGCAAAGAGGAGTCCCAAGAGAGCCCTGTGATACCTTTGCACTTATCAACACTCAGCAAGATTTTGTTCTAGACGTATTTCATAGCCATACAATGTCTGGAGAATTGCTTTGAAGTGGGAGGGAATCCCTTCAAGCGCTTTGTCGATTCAGTTGCATGACAGTTTATGCATGTGACTGGTGATACAGTGTGCAGTTAAGCATTGCTTTGGATGTTTGCACACCATCTTAAATCTTAGTCAAGTTAGTAATCTTTAAATCTTAGTGATTACATGAGACATGTGAAGCTGCTTCTATTCAGACTGCTGTCAGCAGGCTTATACTCTTTCCTTTACTTTTTTCTTCTCCAGGATATTTAGCATCCTTTATGCACGTAACTATGGCTTTATTCTTATTTACTATTTTATAGGATAGAGCTCTCATTCCCAAGCTGATGGAGTCCTTACCAAAATTAAATGAGTCTTTGGAGTAGTCAAGTACATGATGAAGGTGGAAATTAAGTTCACCTACTGAAAGTTTTTATTGTTAATGCCAATTTTTTAACAGAGGATTGCTGCACCAGCCTCTTAATAATAGCAGAGTATACTGATATAATTAATGTATTCTGTAATGGAAGAAGCCCTTTCCACTCATTGCAGGGATGTCTTCAGGACTATGCAGTTATTTCTATCAGAGAACAACAGTGTGTATAGATATTAATTTTATGTAAGAAGGCAGATTGATGTACTTTTTTCTCCAGAGTAACTGGATTATGTTATTTGAGATAGTGCTTTTTATTGCTTGTTTTAGGCTTTTAAACCTGATGATGTTGGTCATTAATGCCTTTTACTGTAGAAGTTAAAAGCTAAGGTTCCTGTATGAATTGATGTTGGATGATAAATTCCTTCATTTCAGTATCATTTCGATTTGCACATTGTTACTGTCTGGATGTGGTTTGTAGTTCTGTGTTCATTTAAAGCAATAACCCTGGTTTTTATTTTTTACCTCTGAGGGAAGAAGTGTTAACAGCAGTCTCGGTTATGAAGTAATGCAAGAACAGGACAGTGCTCTCAAGTTTCCATGTGCAGTGATGTTTGCAACCAAGTCATCTCTCATCCTATATTGTGCACAGCCACCAGGCTCATGAAGCCAGACTTGCGGCCCATCAGTTCTGACCTGTTTCACAGTCTCTCGTTGCCACAGAGGATGGCCTCATTGCCCTGCTTCAAATGACTTTTTAAAATCTAAGTGGCATATTATTTTATTCAGCAACCAATCCCTTTCTTGCAGCTGCAGTGTCTCCTGTTAAACTCAAAGCCAACTAGAAAGCCAGCCATGGTGTTTGCACTCCCCAAGACTGCACTCAGCTGGTCCATGCCTGGTTGTGGAGGCTTTGTGTCTCCAGCAGGACCGCAGTGGGACTGAACCATGCTGAGCAGAGGGCTCTGCAGGTGCTCCTGAGCAGTGGCTGGCAGGGAAGAAGAGGAACAAGTCTGTCTCCTGTATGACAGAGGAATTTTTTAACCTTGCCTTCGTGCAGAGTCCTTGTTACTGCATTGTGGCCATCAGAGGCCATGGGGCTGGGGCTGCCAGCAGAGATGGCTCTATGCAGGTTCATGGAGTTGGCCTTGGAGACTGAATCTCTCACGTGAAGAATGAGTAATGTGTGTGTCTCTGTGAGATCTGCCACTTTTGGAAAAAGTGACAAATGTGGGACTCTATCAGCTTGCAGTCTTTACCTGGATCACTTTGCTGGTCTGGGTAGGACTGACTGCTTGCTAACTGCTTGAACTGCCGGCATGAGTCACTGGGGGCACTGCTCCAAAATACTTGTGTTTGGGGTTCTCCTAATAGAACAGACCAGCTAACATCTAAACTCAGCCCATCGACTGTACTTCTAAATAGTCCCTAAGCAATCTCCCTGGAGGGAACATCAGAGATTGCTTTTTGAAATCACAAATGACTTAGTTTGGCCTCTGCTGAAAAAAGTCATACTGTAAACCTGCCAATGTAACAAATATATGTACTATATATATATGCAATACACATGAACATGTGTAATACATACAAATATAAGCACTATATTACCACATACAGCAATTAGTGCAGCATCACACGAACATGCTGCAGGATGCCACGCCGTGGCTTTGAGTGTGCTTGTCTGTATTTTTGCCTGGTGGCTGCAAGAAATATCTAATATGAGAGGTTGTTTCAAACTTTGCCACAAACAAGAGTGTTTGGAGAGGGGCTTCACTGCTGAAGGCTAACATATTATTGCCTGTCTTCTTAATTAAGTCTGTTGTTAATACTTCTTCCCTCAGAAGTGAGACTTAAGTGTACAGTGCCAGCCCACACCCCATTTCTCTGAGAGAACAAAGTTCCTACAACAACTTTCTTGTGTTTTTCCTTTGTAAGGAAGGAAATGCACTTCCCCACAGCCATCCTTCACTTCTTAAATCTTCCTCCCATGTCTACTCTCCAAGCTAGCTTTGCCTGTTGTACCCAGCATGCTGGGTGCAGGCACCTGTCTGGCTGGAGCATCTAGGCCAGGAAGCAGGTGATGGCATGGAGCCAGGCCTGCCACTATACCAGTGGCTTTTTCCTAGCATGTTTGCAGCCAAGATCCTGATGTGGTTTGGACCTCCCTTGTCAGGGATGAGAAGCTGAGTGGGACATCTCAAAGTCAGCAAGTTGCTTATGGGCACAACTGAGCTGTGATCTGCCATCCTGCCCTGGCAGCTGCAAATTCCGCTAGCCACCCAAAGCTCTTCTTTCTGTGTTGTATGGTTATTCGTATATCTAAAACTATATGTAGTTTTTTTCCCTTTTCATTCCAGCTCCTGAGGAATCAGCAAGATAAATTGTATTTAATGTCAGCCCAATTGTCTGAAATTTTGAGTGGGAAGTGGGAAGTCCCTGGGAGAGGTCTGGAAATCCTCCAAACTCATAAGACCTGCAGACTTTGGGGAGCTGTTGCATGTAGTTTTTCAGTGCAGATTTCTTTGCCAGATCAGCTCTGAAAAAGATTAGAGGTCGTTGTGATGAAAGCTGAAGAAGGCTGAATGCTAAAAAAAATATAACAGCTGCTGGAATGTGCAAATGTGAGGTCACAGCTGCAGAGGACTGAGGAGAGGGATCCAAGAACTTGAAGGAGTTCACGGTCTGATACTCACTGAAATTATATGTTACAGGACTGTACAACGTGACTTCTTCAGATGAATTTGTATAGAGGATGTGAAAAGCCAAGTCTCTACATCTACTTGCCTTTCAAGTATTGGCTTGTGCCATTGCTATCTGACCCTAGCTGATACTGGGACTCCATCTTTTCTTTACCTTTCTTTCAGTATGTATCTGCCTAGTGCTCCCATTGATCTGTGCATCTCAGAGAAAGGTTTGGCAGGTGCTTCAATCACTTTCCTTCTGTTTTCATTAAAAAAATGCTATCAGCCACCTCATATTGCACAGACATTGGGGTGACCTGTTCAGTTGGCTTTAGCTAGGACTAGCTCTAATATTTCACATTCGCTTAAGTCTTACTGATCTGGTTTATCTTACTCAGAGCATGGCAGCTGCAAATAAGCATAGTATTTGCTAGTGGTGAGCACAGAGAGACTCAAACTCGTTGGCTCTGGAAGTAAGTCTGAAATTTAAATAAGCCAGGAGAATGGGCAACTCCCTCCACTAGCCCTGGAAAAATACTTGGCTGAAAAGGAGATCTGGTCTTCCTTCTCTCAATTGCAGCCTTTTTTTTGTAAGCTTAGAGAAAGCCCAGGGATAGGTTCCAGCTTGGCTGGATGATCTCTTTGTAATCTCTGGGATTCAATTAAAAATTAACACATCACCCAGCAGTATCTCCTTTTCCTGCTGCTTGCTCATTCCTCTTTTGGGGCATTGCCTATCTCCAGGATACTGAAGAAGCATCTCCGTTTTCTTTCCCTGCTTATTGAAATGCACCCATAAATAATACATTTTCCTCTCTAAGTTAGATTTAATTCTTTTATCAGTTATTTCAAAAGAGTTAGCAAGCATAAATACAATCCACATCCCCTCTTTTCTGTCTGTTTTCCAGTGAGATGTCCTGCTACTTCCATTACAATGGTTGTTTTCTGGGAGCCTGGACAGCCTGTGTTTGTCTCCCAGCCAGAGCCAGGCAGATTTACCTAACCAGGTGTCTGCTTGTAATTTTACCTTGTTGCTTTACTTCTAGTTCAACAGTTTGGAGATCACTTCTACCTTATGTTACTGAAGAATGAAAGCAAAAAGCATGTGATTTACATGACTCACATAACCTGCATTTTCTGTAAACCAATTATTTTCTCTACAGCATTTGCCTTATGCAATGAAATCACCACTTTCCTGGTGCAATTTCTTTGTCCCTCTGGTGCAAAGCCGTAAAGACAATCTAGCCTTCCATGACTGGGGATCAACTGCTGCTAGGACACATGGTGTTTATAATCCTACCACTTGATTAGGTGCTGAATGGTGTCTGGAGGGGCCTCTGTGATAATTCAGTTAACTTGAGTGGCTGTTTTTGTTTTTGTTTTTTAAGATAAAAATAAAAGTAAAAATACCTTAAAGAATTATGTCATAGATCTGTTCCCTAAAACCCAATTCCGTTCTGGGGCTTGGACCTTTGTTATGTACTTTAAGTCAACAGACGTCAAGCTTTTAGAAAATATGTTGAGAATCGGTGCCATAAAAGACTCCAAAGAGTTTAAATCTTGTTGTTAACAGGCACTGCTGATGCTGAAGATGCTAAAAGGTAGGCAATTCTTTATGAGCTATGCAATTACACTGGCCAGACAACTATACTTCCTACATAAAACTCAGGGTCTATTCTGAGGGGGTTCCCATGTTTCTTGCAGCAGTGCTGTGTCTAATGCATCATCAAAACGTTTGGACAAGGATTATCCCAGGTCCAGAAGGGCTGATTGCGTCACAGCACCATGGCCGTGCATGGCCAACCCGTCAATGAGGGATGAGCAGGGGAGTCTTCTGGAAGGAAGCATCAGGCAGTTTCTGTCCCACCAGCCCCCCCACCATGACCCTGCTTACCCACCCACACTGTCACGTCTAGACTGCTGCCCTGCATGCGGCACAGCTCTGAGCTCAGACCTTCCACCTCAGGGAAAGCTCCCATGGAAGGGAACTTGCCTGAGAAGCCAACACGGGTTTCAGCATCGAGCTGAAATTTCACTGTGATTTCTGAACCTGTTTTGCTCTGACCCAGAGTGAAACACACAGCTCCAGAGTTTTATGAGACAGGAATGCCATAGAAAGCGGAAAGCCAAAAATAACTTTTTTCCCCTTCCCTCTTTTCACCTCCTACCCTCCCAGCCAATATGCGCTCAGGGCATGGGGAGGAAGGGAGAGGCATGCTAATGCTGTCAGAAAAAGCAACATCTGGAAAACCTCGGGGGAGTGGGCTGCAGCGTATGGTTTGGTTGTGGACTTCTGAAGAATTTCATCTGTAACAAAGTTTCACCCAAATGCTGGTTTTGACAGCACTGTTAAGTCCTGTTGAAAACCACTCTCGGCCATGTTATCAGCTGTAATCAGCACCTGGACAGATTTAAGGAGTAATAGCTATACCCTAAATGCAAACAGTACTCTCTTCAGGAACAGTTTGAAGAAATAACACTTCCCCAGGAGATGGAGCAAGAAGATAGCGTGTTGCAGACATCTTCAAAAACAGAGGTTGACACAGCCAGGGAGAGAGAAATTAAGTAGAATAGCTTCACAGTGAGATGCCGGGCTCGAGGAACCAGCAGAGTATAAAATGGGACCTGGAGGTGAGGACCACAGAATCAGTTCAGCTGGGAGGGACCTCTGGAGGTCCCAGGGCAGTTCTGCTTTGGGCGGGACCAGGCTTGCAACTGCACCACCTTGCTCGGGGTCATCTGGCTGAACCTTGAATGCCTTGAAGAATGGAGTCACCATGAGTGTTTGACCTCCCTTATGGTAGAAAACAAGCAAAAAAAAGGGATTCTTACATCTAATGAGAATTTCCAGTATTTCAACTTATCTCTGCTGCCTCTCTTTCCGTCATGGTGTGCCTTGGAGAGGAGTCTGGCTCAATCTTCTCTACAGCCACCTACTAGGTAGTTGAAGACAGTGGTTACCTCCCTCTTTAACCACTCCAGGTCTCTCTATCTCCCTAGCACATGTTCCCTAGCACTGCTTAATGCTTTATATTGCTTCCAGAGGCTAGACCGGGGGGGTCAGGAAATGTAGGTTTGTCCCATGAGCTGGATCCTGGTGAACAGCATGGGGAGTGCCAGAAATGGAAGGAGAGTGTGCAGGTGGAGGAGTGCCACGGGAAGAGGAGGAGACTCCTTTTTTAGATGTTTGTGTTGATCAGCATTCAACTTTTCCTATGTCCTGGAACTTGAATAGCACTAAATTTTGATAGTAACCGTCTGGAAACTCGTGTTTAGTGATTACTGCTGGAAGGGGTCAGCTTTCATGCTTTATAACGTTCTCAATAGGTGCAGTACAGTCAGGTCTTGTAGGCACCCGCTCTGTAAAGGGTATTTTCTTTTTCCTGGTGTTGGTGTTTCCCAGAAAGTGTGTGTGATGCAGGACGAAGTGCAATAGCTTATCAATAGAAACAGCCTACTGATCGACTCAATGTGGCTTTCGATCCTTTTTTTCCACTCATTTCTCTATAACTGTGGCCATTGCAGAAGGTGGCCAAGTGGCGAGTGGCTGGGCTTGTGCAATATGTACTGGGAGTTCAGCTGCACGTTTGCCGGTTGGTAACAGCTAGGGAGAGAGGGGGGAGGTCTAGGGGTGCCTTCCAGAAACAGAAATAATCAGGTGCTTGCACTGCAGCTCAGAGTTCAATTCCTATTCCACTGGCTGCAGGAATCTACTTTCAAAAAATGAAGTAGTGAATTGTGCTGCACTTGACATCTGAACCAGTTCTCTTCTGGTTTTATATGGAAGTGGGATATAAGTTACAGTTGCTTTGGGAATCCATACTTCAGACTTTTTTGACTTCTGTGAGTCTAATTGCTCAATCTGACTGTTCCATTAAACATATAAATTGAATGAGGCTATAAACACCTGCGAGTAAATGTCTTAATTGTTATGTCAACAACATAAGCATATATGGCTTTTTAAATGGCATGAAAGACCAAATCTTCCACCAAATGGCTTGGAATCTAGCTATACAAATGAAAAACTTCTTGCCAAGTCTTGCTTAAATGTAGCACAGATTTTTATTACAAAAAAAAGAGAAGTGAACTGCCAAGGTTTATTTTTCTTCCTTTAGGTGATGTCATTAAAATATACCGAGAGGGGTGGTAAGAGAAGAGGAACCCGTGTCCCTGTTCTGCAGGCAGTCTCCATTAGCATCTGCCTCTCTGAAAGCTGAGTGCAGCTGGACCGAGATCTGCTCTCCATCAGTCTCGGTGCCTTTGTGACAGTGATGCTGGGTGCCACAGCAAAGCTATACACCATGTTTTCATGCATAGCGACTGAAGGGTTAAGACAGATCAGGTGCAATGCAGAGTCCTTGTGAGCTATGTGGATGTGCAGCTGCCTTTGTCACCTCCAAGAGTCATCCTCCATCTCACCCCCTCAATACTCTCCCTTCAATTTCCTCTTTACTGCTGCCTCTTTTTTTTTTTTCTTTGTGGGGCTTATGCGGTATAGGGGTTATACACATAAAAATATGGCAATTTTCATCTGTTGATTGAATTCAACTATAGCCATGGGAAACAGGTTTTTGAAAGTCATAAACTAGCGTGTTGGCTCAGGCTGACTCACCGTGTCTGAATCTTGGTGAAGTGCGGCCAAATCGTGCCGTTGATTAGGTATAACAGTCGTTGATCTATTTTGATCAATCTCGATAGGTTTCATAAGCATACATTGGGAAAACTGATGAGGAAAAAACAAAAAAGCTGAAGTTCATAGTAAGCAGCAAGATGCAGTGTACTGAGAGCTGGCCAACCTCTCTGCTTTGTGGACCTTCCAGATGCATTTGTAATAGGAAAGGAAGAATGTTTTTGGAGATAGGTGTTGCCAGCTGAAACAGAAAACACATTTCTGTAAACAGCAGCGGTTACATTTGATTTTTTCGCAGAATTTAAACTGACGTTTTTTCTTTAACAATCCCTCATGTTTCTGCCTGGTCAACCTTGCGTCATTTTTCCATATTACCTGTTGCCATAGTATCCAAGTAATGATGCCAACACAATTCGAGATGAGTGAAATTGCACGTTGCCGTGTGTTTACCTTTATCTTGGACAACGAAAATGTAATAGAAAGCTGCACCAGATGTCTACAACTAGCAGGGCTGAGAACTGTATTTGGATGAGGGTATTCATGTACACAGTTTCAGATCTGACTTCATCCCCCTTGTTTAGCACTTGGGCTCCTTGCGTGGTCAGTGGAGAGAGGTGCCCAGGTTCTGAGCACGCCTGAGCTTGCAGTCTGCTTTGCCCATGGCCATATAGGGAGCATGATCAGAAGTGTTAATTTATTAGTCTTCTTTCCTCAGCATAAGTTAGTAAGTGGTTTTTTTTTTTTTCCCTTGTTTTCATAGCCTTACTAGAAATTTTTGTGCTAAGGAAGAAAAAAAAATTGTGGCATTATGAAAAATACTGTCATAACTTCATTTTCTTTACTGAATGCTTTATCTTACTGTTCTTCTGCATAATTCTGCCTTGGAGATGACCCATATGCCTTAAAATACTTTACCTTCAGAGCAAGCACACAGCCTGCAGGCAGGCTGAGGGAGGAAGGGTTGTCCTTGTGGCCCCTGGGGAGACTGAGAGTGGACGCAAATGCTCCCTCCCATGTTGTCCTCAGGACAGTTTGTTCCTTTGTGCCAGAGACATGGGCTCTCACTGATGAACTTTCCCTCCATGTAGTTATGTTCTGTGCTGCTGAGAAAAGCGTCTCGCAACAAGAGACCTGCTGAATACTTGTGTGTGTGTGTGTGTGGTTCTCTTCTCCTAGATACTATGTTGAAATGTGGCCCCAGGTGCAAGTAAAATAACTGTCTTTTCTTGCCCATGTGACCTATGCTAATATTAGAAGTCATTTTGGGGCTTTCTTAGAAGATGAAGTGCTGTAGTAAATGAAATGTTTACAACTGTTCAGATATTGAATAGTTCTGACAGGAGGCAATACATGACTAAGAAGAACAGATTTCCACATGAGTACACCATCTACGGAGACCTTTTAGAGAAGCTAATTCCTTGGCCTCTTTTATTGTATTCAGCACCTGAGCTGCAAAACAGAAAAGCTCTTTCCTGAGTCACCAAGCCCTAGAAAAGCTTTACCCCCTTTCATGTTGGTTGTGTTGGAGTGCTTGAGCTAGCCTCTTCCCTCCAGTCCTTTCATCTTGTTTCCCATCATTTGTGCTTTTGGACTTGGGAATGAAGAAAACCTCAGTGTGCTGTGCTGAGCTGCAAGGAAATCCTCCAACGTATTGCTCAGAGGCAGCTGGCTGGGAAGATGCCATCTCTGCTGCTCTGCATGGCTTGCTCTTTACTTCATACTCAGGAGCTTGAGCTCAGTGCATGGGTGTCAATGAACCTGGCCACAGTAGAAAGGACAGGGCTTGGCTCCGCCTTAGATTGCAGGCGTAGAAATTGTCTTCCCCAGGCTGCAGCCAGGATAGCTGCTTCAGAGGAGCTCCTACAAAGCTCAGCAGAAGGCAGTACCCTCTCTTCGGGCTGGCCATCTTTCTTGGTGCCTCCAGCCTCTGCCCAGGACACCTTGAGCAAGTATGCAGCACAGGGAGCACCTCCCTGCATGCCTTTGGAAAAGAGCTGGGGCCATCGGAACCCACACTCAGTCGGCTGAGATCAAGCATGGGAAGAGATGGCAGGAGCAGGAGAAAAGAGAAATGCGAGGCCTGCTTGCTGAGCATCCACCTTCTTCATGCTGCAGCACAGCAGACTCAGCGTCTGTCAGAAACCCTAGTGGAGACCAGTGCCTTTCCTGTCATTTGGACCCTGACCAAGACCACCAACATTTTTTTTTTTAAGCTGAAAGTACTTGAAGTAGCTAACATAAATCCCACAGCCCTGGAGGAATGGCTGTGGAGTCTGTCTAGGCAAAACAAGCAAGATATATATTACTTCATCAACAGAGTACTAAGGGTGTGTTTTGAATCCACACATCATGAGCTAATTACCAGATGGGCTGAGTAGAGAAAAAGAAATAGCTTGGATGATAAACATCAAAAAGGATGATTCAAACAGCCATCTGAAATGCATTTTGTCTCCTTGCTCGCACAAATGACCTTCAGTCATTTCATTTTGCCTGGCTGTACTTTTTGCTCTGTTAGGTTTGCTCAGCGTTTTACTGGGGTGAGAGCACGAAGGTGCCATTTCCAAGGAGAACCCTTGCTTGGTCTCTGCTGGTGCCTCATGCTCAGTGCAGGAGCAGGACCCTGCCTGTGCGGGAAGTCACGTTGGGTTGGAGGAGGGCTGAAACCACCAGGGAGGAGGCCGGGCTCACTGGCTTTGGTTGCTCTGCAGCAGGGCCCTGGCAGCTGTGAATTCGTGCAGATGTTTAGGAGGCAGTGAAGGGGATCTGAGAGCTGGCACACACAAGACTTGATGACAAAGGACAGGGAGCCCAGCAGTGAAAGCCACCTTGTTCTCATTAGGTATAAGGAGGAGAGGGAGCAGAGTCAAACCACGCAAAAGTGATCATTTTTGTCTTCTAAGTGCCCCTTTGAAGCAGACATAAGTAATATACTTTGTTTATTTGGCCTGTTTTGTTTTGTTTTGTTTTTTTTAACAGCAAAACAATTGGTAGATAGAAGCATTCCTTGAGTTTTTTTCACATCTAACTCTTTGTTCCTTAATCTGTTTTCTTTTCTTTCTTTCTTTCTTTCTTTCTTTCTTTCTTTCTTTCTTTCTTTCTTTCTTTCTTTCTTTCTTTCT
>VXAL01000776.1:268851-296973 GCA_013399475.1 Chauna torquata | reverse complement strand
CTTTCTTCTTTTTCTTTTTTTTTTCCCCTTCCCTTTTGAAAGAGAAGGCCAAAAGCAATTCCATCTGTATTTCTGCTCGTCTCTAAAGTCATCAACAATGGGCACTGTGCACTGTGTTTGTGCTCAGCTGATGGGGAGCTATACGCTCAGGATAAGAACAAGTGAAAGCATTAGGGCATATCCCGTTTGCCCCCTTTTTTTTTTTTTTTTTTTCAGGCTGGGTAACATGATGTTGTGTCTGGAGCTCTTCTTTATTCTGTGACGCCTTATGGGTGAGAGCATTATTTTGGACTTTTAACAGTGACCCTGGGCTTCCTGGGTCACTGGAGATGCAGTCATGCATCTTTATGGGCAATCAGATACCATGGCGTGTGGCTTAGAATGATATTGTGGGGGGATGTACTTCACTGAGGTATTTTTTAGGGATAATTTCTTTTCAAAGTGATACTGTCATCTAAATAATTCTTGAAACTTGCTTAGAGAAGACCTTCATAGCCAAAATATGTACTTAAAAATATTTCCACATTTAAAGTTTTTAAAATTTCCATTTAAATGGTACATCTAGTATTTATCAGAGTCCAACCACCTCAAAAGGTGAGCTGCTGTGTCACTGTGTCAGTGCAGTTGGTACCTCTTCCAAATCCATCTGAGTCAACACTACCCTTTACAAAACAGAACTTGACCTGAGAGTGATGGAAGCAGCCATGAGGATGTTTGCCATCAGTTTTAGATGAGTAGAAGAAAGAAGGTACTGTTCAATTTTTGTGCTAACCTGCCATGTGCTTCCTTTTGAAATATCATGAACTTATAGCTGGCCTTCCCTCTTCTCTCTGTCCACCTCCCCGAATAGCATCAGTTAAAAGAGGGGTGGAATTTTATAGCTGGTTGAATATGTAATTAATGCACTGTCTTGACCTCCAAAGTTTAGCCTCTACAATGTATTTAGAGCTGTCAGCTGAGTGGGTTCATTAATATTTTACTACATTACCTCACTCTTGCTGCCACAGTGTTAAAAATGCTCCTTCCCCAAATGTTTGCTACAGGAGTCAGATGGTCACATCATCATGAGCCACCTGTGTCTGCTGCCAGCTCCCTCTTCTGCCTCAGCATGGGCTGCAGGAGGCAGTGGCTTGAAAAATTAACAAGTGCTAACACAACAGTCCTGTACAGTTAAAGATCACACACACACACACATGCACACACGCACAGATATGTAAAGACCATGTTAGTGTATGTGTGTCTTTCACATACACACTGCAACTACTTGAAAACACAAGAGCAGATGCTGAGGTAGCACAGCAGGCAGCAGCAGGCACCCAGAGGTGCAGCAGTGTGCACCCAGCACAGCTGGGCTCCCTCAGGCCCTGTGAAGGTGTCAAACTGCTCACAGTAAGACCAGATGCCCTCTGAAAAATGATACCATTTCATAAAAGCCTATGGGATTTGGGTTTGGGTTGCAGCCATCACACTGAGAGCTTTATGCCAGCAGGAGGTCCTCATGGGGTTGGTTGAGGTAGCCCATACCTTAGTGGTGCTGAAGGCAATGAGAAAGAAGCAGGAGAAGGAAATGAGAGGACCAAGTATGATGTTACTTGCAAGGAAGAGGCAAGAAGAGGTGGTCGTCATACCTCTGAGCTGTGTGTGTATGTGATATCTCCCTTTAGGTAACCAACCCTGGCTTGGGCTCATGATCTGATGAGTTCAGAGCCTGGGCAGGGACAGGGTTAGGATTTTTATTTAATGTCTTTTGCTGTTCACAAGCATGTAGGTGCTTTCTGCATGCTTGGGAGGGAAAAAAAGGGTTTCCTTCATATGTGAATAATCTCCCAGTTACTCTTGAGGGAGGAAGAATTTGCAGGTGCCCTGGTCATCAGTCATTGTCCAACTAGTCTTCTCCATAGCAAAAAATTATTTTCATTGGACTTCTATTTTAATAACAGCTCTACGTAGCACTCGGTGGATCTGGCCTTGGGAGTGCCTGTCAAGCCAGGAGAGGCAAGGAGAGGTGTTTGGTGACTGCTTATGTGGCTTTCCACTGGTGCAGTACATCTCTCGGAAAAATCTCGAAGCTATATGTTGTGAATGATTTCTGCTTCCATGAACATCATCAACTTCAGGCATCACAGGAGCCTCACTGAGTGAGTCTGAACACTATTTCTCGTCCAGCTCTTTCTCTGCTGTCCTAAGTGTCCTCCTTAATTCCTAATCTGCCCTATAGAAATACGTTGGAGAAGCCCTTCATTGCAATGGGGCAGGGCTGTACTGTACTGCACGCATAACTTCTGCTCCCCTGGCCACTGAATTGGGAATCTGCCATTCCTGTTGCATGCTCATGGGTTGCTTTGCCTTTGCTTTCCCCAGGCTTTTAATAAAGCATTAGAGGTTTCCTCCATTTTTGTTCCTTTCAAGAAAGAAGGAACAACAAATGATCTGAAATCACCCATATGCACCCAGGGTAGAAACCTGCAGTTTAAATACCGCACAGTTACATGCAGAACAGCAGCAGTTTTACTCTTACAGCATTGCCCAGGGATTAACCAGTTTAGCAAGTCAGAAAAAAACCTGTGAATGCTTTGGTTAAACACTGGGAGCTGAGCAATTTGCCTTGTCACACACACAAGCTGGATTTCTGGGACACCCAGTGTTGCTGTGCTGTTTGTGCTGTCAGGGCAGCCGACCTCGCGTTGACTTAAAAAATACCATCGTTACCACACATGCATGCACATGTTTCTAAAACAAGTCTGAGGAGAACAAACTGCAGCTGAAATCTACTTATTCTGGTGTTTTCTGAACAGTTATGTCGGGGCTGTGGATGGGGATAGCACGGGGGTAAATGCATTCGTCAGCTGGGAAAGAAAACTGGCAAGTCTTGTTTCCCTGAACCAACAGAGGTCCAGGGCATTAAATGCTGGTGGTGATCCTGCTATCTTGGAGTAAAGGAAATAAGTAAAGAGCTGAGGGGTTTTGTTTCATGTTCTGAAAAGACTAAAGATAAAGGAGTGGCCAATATAAATGCTGTTTTAGGTTCACGTCAATTTAAACAGTACCTTGGGAGTGCAGTCTTTGCTTTTGCTTGGAGAAGACTGTCTGGTCATCACTCCTAGCATGAAATTTAATCCCAAATTATTTAAGAAAAAACTTTTGATAACTGAAGCTTTTTCTTTCTTTCTTTCCTTTTTCTTTTTTTTTCTTTCCCCCAGTGGAAATCAGGGAAAAGTGAGAGGATTTAGGAATTAGGAAATAGAATGTGTCTGAAACATCAATAAATGTGATGTCACATTATTTCCTCATCTTCCAAAACCAGACTATATGAAATGGCAGGAAATCTTTACTGAATTTACAGTCAGCTCCTTGTCACCTTACAATCAGGTAGTAAAACGCCCACAGAATTCAAATGGGTGCCCCTGCTCTGCCTTACCTGTTAGTATAGTTTGGTTGGATGGGGATAAATGGCCTGGAGCCCATGTTCAGCCACAGGGATTGCTGAGGAACATGCAGGGAGGTGCTTGCCACTACCACATGGTCGCTGTAAGAGATGCTGTGCCCAAAACAAAATGTGACTATAGTGGAAAACAAAAGCTCAGCAGTGTCTGTAGTGAGTCAGGGCAGCCAAACCTGCAGCTACAGCCAACAGGATCGTCTTCAGTGTAGTGCTTGGTGCTTCAGGAACTGTCTGGGTTTGCTAGAAGAGGGACAGTATGAGAACGTGTTTTCTGTTAATGTTGTGATGACTACCCCTCTGGCTACTGATTGTTGCTCTCACTTCTCCCAGATAAAAGCAAAATATCACCTCACCTTTTACCTTACTGGAAAATTGGATTTAAAAAAAAGAAAAGAGAAGTTGCTTCAGTTTGAAAGGTGAGTTTGTGGGAACATGCAGCAACAGAAAGCAGCATTCAGCTTTGGGTCTTGGGCTTCTCTCCTGGCCACTCAGCTGCGTGCCCTTTTCCTGTGCATGAGTGAAGCTAAAGCAGAAAATATCCACAGAGGAGCCCATTTTCAGCTAGCGTAGTTGGCTTTTATTTATTTAATTGCAAGAGAGAATGGTAATCAGGGACATCTTGGTGTGGTAACAGTTCACAAGTAATGTTGGCCTTTGTGGTCTTCTGACACTGTCTGCTGAGCTAGTGGCTTAAAGGAGAACAAAAAAATGGGGCATGAAGAAAGCAGGCACTAGCGCACGATGCATGGCAAAGGTGCAAGGAAATTGCAAGTGCTCACAAGGAGCAGACCCCAGGGACAAACCTGCCCTCTGGCACTTGATTTCTTGTGAGAGAGCAGGCTGATTTGTTCAGGAGCAATGTGGCTGTGTTGTTGCAGTGTCTCAGTGACATTTACTGAAATGAGCCATGGGGTGCTTTCCAGGCAGCAGCTCCGCTGGGAGCTCAAGTGTTTTGGAGAGAGCACCACGTGACAGTCTCCTGGCTCTCATCTAAAGAGAAGCTCCTACATAGATGAGATGGCCAAGCACTCAGCAAATGCTCCAAACTTGGACTGAGTATTCACCAAACCTGTGAAGAACTCAAAGTAAGGGTGCCAACATTAGATCTAATCAGTCTTGGCCTCCTTGCTTCTTGCGTGCTCCTACATCTTCAAGGTCTGGGACTTAAAGCAGGTCATGCCATCATTTCCTGAAGAAGCAGGGCAGAATCAGCGTGTGCTGTGGCACCATCTGGAAAGCAACCTTCATGCCAGCTAAATAGAGGAGTTGTGCTCTCTGGTAAATGCACGCACCTTGTTGGTTGTGTCAATGACATTGCTGTGAATATGTGGTAATTACCATAATATGACCGGTGTTTTGCAGATTTCTCCTTTAGTTTCTCTTCACAGCAATGGTTACCAGCTAGCCTGCTGGGTCAAGGTCTGGGGCCTCTGAAGAAGCACATGGTGGCCGGGCTGCTTCCAGAGTGGTCTTCTGATGCAGGTAGTGGAGCTGACAGGCTAGAGCCCCTGCTTGCTGGATGCTTTGTATACACGATGGCTTCCTAAGCAGAAAGGATACGTCCCTAGTGCCCAGTATGGTAGATGTTACAGGGAGAGTCCCCACAGCTGTCAGTATCTTGGGCATGCAGTGAAAATGGCAGCCATCAGAAAGGGCATTATCCTGCCTGACACTCTTAGGGCTAGGTGGACGTAACAGAGCTGGAGATGTAGCAATTTCGTGTTAGGTCCCCTGTTCAAGCATGCAGTGTGTACCATGGGCAGCAACAGGTTAGCTTTGCCTGGATGGAGGCCGTTAAGACAGCCGTCAGTTCAAGCTGCAGAAGGATGAGGAAGCTGCAGCTCAAAGGGGTGGGATTTTGGGTTTTGTTTAGCCTGAGGAAGATAAGGCCAAAAATAAGGCTAAAAGAAAGCTAGGTGCTGTCTTTCAGTGCCTAAAAATGGGGTTTTAGACAATATGGAGCCAGGCTTTTCTAAGGCGTGCACTGAAAGGACAAGTCACCATGTTACAAAGCTACAAAAAGGAAATCCAAACAGGTATGGGGAAAAACTGCTGTTCACCTTGAGGGTGGTCAAGTTCTGGGACAGACCTGAGGGGTTCTGACATCCACAGAGACAAAATTCGTTATTGCTGACCATGAGTAATTGATGCAGGTTCTCTGAAAATCTTATCAAGTCTTGTAATGAAAGTGCAAACGCTGATGCTTACAAAACAAAATTCATTTTATTTAAAGGCTGTTTCTTCTCTTCTCACCTAGACTTATGGCACTGAGGAGCTGCTCTTGTGTTGAACAAAACAGGAGGGAGACCTAAAACTTGGGAAAATAACACAAGGATCTGTTTCCTGTAGGTCTGATGTGGTAAAGCCATTTAATCCCATCAATCCCATTCAGTCCATCTGTACAGGTAAGGGTTCATGTTATCATCTTGTAAGCCACAATTTCTTGATTACAAGGGTTACCTTTCCCTGACAGGGCTCAAGCCCTTCAAAACTGGATACAGGTGTTTACTAAGGTATGTCTGTAGGTACAAGTATTTCTGTACAATGATATTGCTATTTTGGAACCAATTACTTTACCATTTCAGAGGTTGCTCTCCCTGCAGCAAATACACAATCTTTGGTAAGCTGCAGTGTCCCTGTCAGAATCCTAAAATAGTGGCATAATTCAGACTGGAAGTTTGGAAAAGTTCAAAGGCTGAAGATCCCACAGCATCTCTGGGTGCTTGTTCTAGTGTTTGACTACCGTCATGGTGAATTTTCCTTATATCTAATCAGACACCCCCTTATTGCAACTTCTCTCTCTTGGCTCTTGCCACACCTACCCTTGTGTAGCTCTGCAGAGCCTGGCTCCACCTTCTCTGTACCTCACTACTAGGTAGTAGCAGCTGCTAGTAAACTCTCCCCTCAGACTTCCCTTTTTAAGGCCGAACAATCCCAGCTCCCTCAGCCTCTTCTTGCACTTCGTGTCCTCCAGCCCTCTGCCAGACTCACACCAGTATGTCGGTGTCTTTCTCGCACTGGGGACCCCAAACCTGGGTGCAGTTCTCCAGACATGGAGAAGTGCTGAACAGAGAAGACTAATAAACTCCCTTGACTTGCAGTTGTGCTTTTGTAAATGAGCCCAGTGTGCTGCTGGCTTTCTTTGCTTCAAGGTTACACTGCTGGTATACCTGCAACAATCTGCCTCGCCCTCTTCCTACCTGCTGGGTCTTTTTATTTCAAAGCTGTTTCCTACCTGCTACCCAGTCTGAAATGCTGCATGGTGCCAGTCTACCTCAGATGCAGGTCTTTGCATTTGCCTTAGTTGAACTTCACAAAGCACACAGCAGTTCATTTCTCCAGCATCTTTAGGTCCCTCTGAAAGACAGTCCTGCCCTCCGCTGTGCCAACCACCCTCCCTGTCCCCTAGAAGGGCAATTGACACACATACGTTATTATAAACCTCACCAGCCCAAGATTTGGTGTGGTCCACAACTCGCTGAGAGTGTGCTCTACATGTCATCCTCCGGGTTGTTAATAAAGACATTAAATGGTACTGACCCCGATATTGATTCCCTAAAGAATGCCACTAGAAAGTGGCTGCCAGTTCAACTTCAGCTGGATGGCTGGGCTCAAAGGATGGAGATTAGCAGTACAATTTCCACCTGTTGCAGTCACTTATCCAGTGCATAGGTCACCAATTTGCCTATAGGCTGTTTTGGAGGGGGGGGGAAAAAAAAACAAAAAAAAACAAACAGAAGAACACTTTTATTTTCAAAGTTTGATCGATCCATGAAAGAAAGAGCAGCACATTTCTGCAAAGCTCAAATAACTGTACAGCTCATTCCACAGACAGAGTTTTCTCACCAGAAAGTAAGTGCCTGTTAAAGAGAGGGAGCCATAAAGCGAGCTAAGGCCAACTATGGCCAGCACGGTTCTGTTGCTGGTACTTTCAGAACCACATCACACCCTTCACACTTTTCCTTCCAGTGTTGCCTCAAAATCACTGAACACACAGATAAAGATCCATCTAACCACAAAGGACATTTTAGCATCCCTGTCGGATCCTATGTCAGGGCTACCCTGTATATATCAATTTTCATTCACAGGTCCTATGGAAGAAATGGATCGAAACTCTCCACCACGGAATGCTGCCTGGCTGTGTGAGGAGCCACCTTTCCTTTACACTTAGAGGAAATCAGGTTGTCTTCCAGTGAGTTCCAGTCACCAAATGATTTTATTGTTACAATATGATGAAGCGACTTTTATTTTGTGCACTTCATGGTGCTCAAAATGTTAGTTTTCACAGTATAGAATGGATGTGACAGCATTTGTCATGGAAGCACTGAGCAGAGTATGTTGCAACTTCATTCAATTGTGCTGTTTTATGAAGTTCTGCAGTAAAATGTGCCAGCAAATTATGTTGTATTATTTTCCTTCCGGTGATTAACTAATTATTCATATAATAAATAGCAGCTAACTACAAGAAAGAGATTTATTTGTCACAGAGTTAGAAGAATGTCAAACTTTTCCCATTTCATGTAAAAAGGCAGAGGAAAAAATACTTCTAAAATGACTTCGCAACATGTGCTTTATTTTAAGTCATTACTGAATGAAAACTACACAGTATAACCTTTTAACATACCCTACCCACTCAATGATTTTTTTTCTCAATAATTTTTTTAACATGGAATGAAACCTACATTGCAAATGTAAATTTTCATGCTGCTACAATGATCTCTAATGAGCCATTTGTGTCACTAATAATAGTAATTTAAGAAAAAAGGCCATTTTTCAAGCTCATATGTATGTCTATATTTGGGAACTTAAAAAAAACCCGTCTCAGATGTAAAAATGTGACTTGGAATATGTAAACATTTTTGTATACCTGAAATACTGGAAGAAGAATATCAACTAACAGCAAAACAATGGTTGCCTTAAATCATCGAAATGGGAAAAAGCATGTCATGGGGAGCAAAGAGAAGCACACACTATTCAGTCTTTAAAGGGTTATAAGAAATGAAGTAGCTCCTTAGGTCATTAAATTCACTTTCTTTTCTCATCTAATGGAAAGCAGTAACTTTGAAGAAAATGGCCTAGCAGAACATCCCAATATTTCACCATAATTATTCTAGCCATTAGTTACCCTTGACGATGTGTCAAGTTTCAGTTGCTTTTTTTTTTTTCCTGAGAAAAGTCATTGATGTTTGGTGGAAATGTTTTCTGTGACTGTACAAATAAAATAAGGCATTTAAACAGATCGTTACTTGTATTCTTTTTGCTAACAGAGGTTTGTCCACAGTGTCCTTTGTACATCAAAACCTCTGCTTTTCTACAAACGGGTATGGCTAGAATGTCTTCAGTTCCCACTGTGGCCCTGGGTCTTGGGTGTCCTGAAGGCTAGTCAGCGTCCCATTACCATAGCTTGAAAGTCAGTGACGTACAACAGCATATTGCACAATCCAATCTATATGGCTCCAGAAAAGGTTAGGAAGGTACACTGGAGTCATCTGTGGGTTCACTCCTTTCTTTTCTCTTCGAGGGTAATTATCGTCTGGAAAACTAAATTAGCCAGACAAGGATGCAAACTTTTTGTTGATTAAATTACAAAGCAGTCCCCAGATTGTAGAGGAGTGGCACATTAAAAACAGCAAATCATCCAACTTTCTTCACTGTTGATCCTCAATTTGAAAGGCAGCATGGATTCCTAAGGCCGTAGCTTCCAGGACTCCTTCAGTGAAAAATCATCGCTACCTAACTATAAAAGGCTTAGCTCTTAAGAGAATATTGTGCTTTTTTTTTTTCTTTAAAATTCAGATGAAATCAACTTGATTCGCAGTGTGACACCAAAGAGATCAATTAGTTTTTTCCCTAGTCCATTTGATCATAGTCTCTGGTGAGCGATACAGGAATATTAGTTTGGCATACAGGTCTTCTTCTAGTTCCAGTTCTCCAGTCTCTCGTACTAAGAAAATGTCAGTACACAACTTCAAGATTCGGTCTACGTTGGGTAGCTCCTCAAACATGATGGAGTGAGAGATCCCACTGAAAAATTCACGGACGAACTTCCCTATCACCAGGACAACCGATGCGTACAGTCCCATGATGCTGAAAAGTAAGAATGGAAAGAGTTCAAACCATGCTTTGAAAGAGGGTCAGCCAAGTGAGAGGGAGCTCTTCTACATAGTTAATTGCAGTCTGTCAGCAGAGTGAACATTAATTTCTAATTAGGATCTTGTTTCTGCTGTGCTGTAGGATGAAGGAAGGTCTCTTCAAACACTACAGAAATCTGTGAAACACACACACACACACACACACACACACACACACAGCTGAGGCTGCTGCCTTAAGTGATTTAACTCCAGTCACTGATGATGATGGTCTCACGTCCTGTCTGCTACAGCTTGGAAGCCACGGAGGGAAATCTCACAACTTCTGACAACTAAATGCAAATGATCTGTCAGATTTCATATCTAATATTTTTTATTAAAGTACATGTAAATGGTGACAGACTAATGCTTATCTCACCTCCCATTATAAATGTCCTATGAGCAGTTCTCCGAAATGAGGCTAGAAGGTACAGTCTCCTGACTTGTATTTCATAACTGCTTCACGCCCACAGTCCTGGCCACATGCACGAGACTGGGGAGATTGCCAAAACTGGTTGGAGTTTGGGCAGAACTTGACCAGTAGTTAAACTAACATCTTTTGAATGATTTTATTTTAATAGGAAATTGTTACTAAGGGTGTTTCTTCTGTTTTCCTCTTTTTTTTTTTTTCCTTTTTTCCCCACTGGAGAGTAGACATCAAGGGGCACATCATTCCTTACAAATATGAAGCCTCATATAGATAACAGTAATAGATGTGAATCTGTAACTCTCACAGAAGCGCTTTTCTGGAGGTTCAAACATTACAACAACAAAAAAGAAATCACACACACACCCAAAAGCAAATAAAGCCACCTCTACTTCTATCTTGTCTACATTACTTTAATTTTATGTAAAGATTCCTTCTTACCCATAGCCAGCCAAGAATCCAAGGCTTGGTGGGCTGACTTTATCACTGAATATGAAGAGTTCAAGACTCTCTTCAGATGTTTTGTATCTTTTCCCAAGCTGATTCAAAACCCACCACTCACGAACTCCCTCATCAGACACATTTTTGACCAGGGAAACTGTAATGTTTTCCCATCTGCAGTCTATTGAAAAAAGGAAATGTTAATATATATTACCAAAAACTGCAAAAGTCAAACTGATTACAATCAGGTACTTCGACAACTTGCATGATAAAATGACTGAGCAATATAGGAGTAAATGTTTGTCATAACTCTCTTAAAACCCATTTTACAGTATTTCTGTACAGCAGTACGATATCTATCTGACTGCTATGGTTTTCCTTCCCCAAATTAAATAAATAAAATGTTTCACATCACCTACATTTTCTTCTGTACAACTGTCAAATCATTCAAGTATTTTCAAGCCAAAGCATCAATGACAGGCAGCATGTCTACATTTCAGGCCTAAAAAAACACATTTAACTTGGAGGGATAGCAGTCAGCTTCTGTATGTCAAAGTGAAACTAGCACTGCAAATCATTTACTTTTTGATATAAAAGATATTATTACTTTATATCAACAAAAGCATAGTGTACTATTAGGCATACTGATCACACAGACAGGAACTGAACTGTGGCCCTCCTGATTTCTGCGGACCCTACATTAGCAGTGTATACATTAAAGTCCTTCAGAAGAATCCTAAATTAAGAGTTTTTTAGGACAGAAATTGACTAACGACAGTGAAGCACTGGTAACACATAAAGCTAGATTTGCTCTCAAGATTTTTCCCATTTAATCTAAACATGCTCACTCAACCTGGAACAGTAATGTACCACACAATGATCAAGAAAAGGTCTAAGTGCCAAATTTAACCTCTGCTGAGCAAAGTATTCTTAGGTAAAGACTTGTTCCTACTCTTCCAACCCAACAGGTTTTTCACATGTGCATATGTACACATGTGTATGTACTCTGTATGTCTATGAGTATCTATATACATTCTGATTGGGTACTTTGATATTCAATGATTTATCTGAATTGGATTATTTGGAGCCAATAAGGAAGGAAAAAAAATCATTCGGTGTCGTTACTCAAGCTGATGAGCTACATTTGCAAACACACAGCACTACTATTTGTGGTAAAGTATTAAAGAGATGTAGAGAAGTGAAACTTGTCATCAGTTTCTCAGAAAACAAGGGAAAGCAGTTCCTGACAGCAAACCTCAAGGAAAAGAGCTGGACTTTTAATCCGTAGAATTCTTACTGTTAAACACAAAGCTAAAGTACATCCAGATGCATTTTCTGTCTTGTACTCTATTACCTCATCTCTCCCCAGGCTTGTAGGCACCAGGTAGAAACAACTGTAGGAGTATTTCAGCCTGAGGTGCCCCAGAACAGTTGAGCAAATGTGCAAGTTTGAGCACTGTGTTGCACTTCTTTCAACTGTACTCTGTTTTCCATGGCTTGGATACATACCTGTCAATAGCTGCTTTATGGGTTTTGCCAGAGAATCACTAGGAGCCTTGATGTAGTATGGATACACTGTCTCTAATGTTCTGGAAAAAATGAGAAAGCAAATATTTCATATTTTTATACCTCCAAAATAATTTAGAAATACCTAACAGGGATATACACAGTTCCCAGCAATTCTTGGCTTAAGCTATGATTTTATAGTGTTCAGATGTCACGTCTGAAAGTTAGTTGGATTTATTAACTATGTTCTGTCAGTACTTCAGCAGGGAGCTCCATCCATAATGTCCCCTTTCACACGCCATGAATCCCACATACCTGGAGCATGTGTGTTTGCAAGGAATGTAGAATTTATATTTTGTCACCTTTTTAACAAAGCTACTTTTATAGTCAGCTATATAAGCAGCACAAAGAAAGGCAACACTTCACCAATAGTAAACAAGCTAGAAAAATATGTAGCAAGAACACTTATTACTTCAGAATTACACGATGTTTAAATAATAACACCTGAAAAGAGTGAGAATTCTTCCCAGAATCTTTTATTGGGAAATATTTTCAGTATAATCTGGAGGATTTCAAACTTAAAAAGAAAGATGCTTGTGGAAGTTCTTCCATTGGACTCAAAGTCAAATCACCTTAAGTGGGATAAATTACCAGCATCCAGAGAGAGAAAAACTTCAGTAAAAGCAGAGATGCTGTCCTAACTTTTCCCTCATGTAAGTGAAAAATTCTAGGAAAGGGGAGCTCTCAGGGAAGTCCTCTGACACTGCTACATTGCATACACTAGGCTGTGGAAGAACAGAGGTGGCTGATTTAAAAACCTTCATGATCACTCCAGCAGGCCCAGGAGATAGGTAAGAGCTCAGCAGCCAAGTTGTCCCAGCAGAGGTGGTGGCAGAAAGCTCCCTGCTGAAGTTGTCAAATGGCTACTAGCTGCCACAACAGTTTTTCCTTTATGACAAAGTTAAAAATGTTTAAATCAACAACATTATTGCAAGACAGGCAAATGCAGTTCTGTTCCCTATGGTACTGCTTGCCTCCTGCAAACAGAGAATTACAAATGAATTACATCTTCCCACAAAGGAGGAAAACTATCCTCCTCGGTGCTAGATCACACTACGAAATATTTCCATATCCTCACAGGGCAAAAAAATAAAAGAAGCACAAAGTATTTTTTAAATGCAATGATCAGATGTGCAACAGCAGTCTGTTTGGATGTACAAGTGTGCGTGGGTGCAGAAAAATATCTGTGCACAGAAAAGACATCTCATTTCTGTCTACTAAGAGGTATGAACCAATCAGAGTTTTCACTCTCCCAGTTGGCCTCAGCTTTAACTTTTCAACTCTTGTGGCCACAAATCAGATCAGGTGGCCTTCAGGGATGATGTGTTGGCCTAGCAATATTTAGAGACTAATGCTGTAAAGTAATTCCCAGTGCCCAGGCGGAAGAGGAAGAGCCAGACTCCTTTCAAACTTGAAAGGAGGCATCACTGCTGTTAATGCTATAAGGCTACATCCATACAATAATGTTTGATATTCAGATGAAGAGAACGCTTTTACTGCCTTGCAAATTTCCATTATAGGAAAAGATCTGATGTCAGAAATGACTGCAGACGTTACCCTTTGACCGCAGTGATTTAACACTTCCTTGCCAATCTAGTACCATTCAAGAATAACAATGAGGAATACAGTCTGGATGATTATTTAGAAGAAAAAAATCATCAATACAACTTCCTCAAATCAAGTTGCACTCAAGTAACTCAGAGGAGAGTTTAACTTTGATGAACTTATGCTTATCCAATAAATCAAAGAAAAACAACTAACAGCTTCGCCATGCTTGTTGGTGGTGTTCCGTATTCACAGTCTTTTCAGCCTACATTTATTACAAAAAATAAGCTTTTACCTTTAAAGCAATGTTATTATTCTGTGACCTTAATGCTTTTGGCCTCCGTGAACAACGCTCCAAAGGTTTTAAGAGGTGGATAGATGGGCAGACAAAGGATACATTTGCACAAGCCTCACCTCCTTAAGAAATTAGGAATAAAATGGAAGGTTTGCATATACATAAGCAAAGAAAATAACTTACACCTTTTCCAATTGCTTTCCAGACATCATTGTAGCAATATCTCTTCTGGTTTTCTCTGGTAGGCCAAAGGTAAGCTTATCTGATGCTATTTCTGCTTTGGCACCAAGAGTGAGATTTCTGTTTTAAGTACAAGTGAGACACACAGTCAATTTACACGGAGAGCCGAACCTAAACACGTGTTTGCTGAACTCTAGAGATGGTTGTCTAACTAGTCTAAGCGCACTAAACCTGTCTGCCCCAGTCTTTGCCAAACAGCAAGCATCATGCTACCTGCAGCCGAGGCGGTGTGTTTTCCCAGAGGACATGTAACAGTCTCAAAGGTGTATTTTTCTAACTGACTATGCTTCTGCATGTATTAAGGGACAATGGTGACAGATTGATATCATTTTGCTCATTATGTCAGTCAAACCAGAGTGGGGAAGGGAGCACGCCCGCTCTGACTTTGGGCAACAGTCTGTCTGCATTACCACACATTCTGTCCCAGGGGAGCTAAGGATGCAGCAGTCAGCCGCAGGTTCCTGAAACCCCACTACGGCCCAGCAGAAACGTGTGTCTAACAGGCTGACAGGACCCCCATGACTCTCCCCAGCTTTCATGCCAGCTGCAGAACACAGCTGGACCAGGATCAGCTTTTGCACAACGTGCCGTGCACTTGTGTCGTGCCCTGTGGTCGGGATGCAGCAGCTGGATGAGACAACCCCTGGGCTGCTGGTGGCTGCAGGGAAGTTCTCACAGCAGATGATGTGCAAGGGCGGAAAGTGTGTATGCTGCCTGAGTGATACAAGAGGCTCGTCTTACAGCTGCTTGTGGTCTCCTGACCTAGGTGAAAGACAGCAGTTTCCCCTTACAGAGAAAAAGTGGAAGGTCACCGTGGTAAGCCTTTACCACTTTCAGTCACTCGTGGCTGCAATATAATCCACATGATATAATTTGAGGGTGAAAAAGGTCTCTTTGAAATTCAGTGTATGAATGTTCATAGTTATGTAAGTATATTGGCAAATTGAGTAGAGGCATAAAAAATTAATATAAGGTTCAGAAATGAATGAGGGATGTAATTCACTGGCTTAATACTGTATGCTTCCAGGAAAATAAGAGGGGTCAAATAAAGTTGAATTAAGAGTGCAGATTCATTACAAGCCTATTTTTAACTATGAAAAGACTGACCCAGCATCTTCAGAGCTCCCATAGTAATTCAGCTGACCTGCTTCTTGTGCATGGTTTTTTGCTGGGGATTGCTATAACAACCAAGCACATACTTCCAAAAAACCATGTAGATATAGGGGCTGCAATGGCAGTTCATTTCCAGTTAGCCCAGTCCCAGGTGGCAGTCAGTAGCCAAGAAGCCATCCTGGTGACTCGGTGTGCTCCAGCCTGCATCCAACTACCATATATTCTAGGCTGGCTCTTGCAAAAACTTCATTGTAAAGCAGTATTTCACTGAGGCCAAGTAACCACAAGTAAATGGGCAGAAGTCTCACCAAAGCGGATCTGTGCTGAGTGGCAGAACAATAGCTCCAAGTATACGTGTTATTTACAAAATAGCTTTGTGTCAGTTCGAGACTCCCTTAAAAAGAGAGTGTTTCGATTGCCCTGTTGTTATTCTGCCTTAACTGTGTCTAAATCTTCAGTTCCTATAAACGCTAACAAAGTTGTTTTCTGAGGCAAAGTTTATTTGAACATCTCCATCTAAAACTGACTGAAGTTTTCTTACTTTTCCCACCTTCCCCTCAAGTCCCATTGAAATCTCCACCCTATCTTTTTAAATCATCTACTTGGAATCAGCTCCATTTCTCTATTTATTTCTTGAGAATTAAAGGCAACCAAAGTTTTCCTGTGCAACAAAGGTCACCGCTCTCTGCCTCTCACCCTCACAACCTTTTTTTTTTCTGTTTGCAGTACAATGGAATACGCTGAAAAACTAAACCAAAAAATGCAGTGTGGAACTGTTCTGCTCAGTGAAAGCTTGGCAAACCCATCAGCCTTATAGCAGTCATAATAATTACCTTTGAATACTCCATGAAAGAACTACAGTGAACTCAGCTGAAAAATCCAGCAGTCCCTGTATCATTTTCTCTCTGCTGGGAGGGCTGATGGTCCATAAGGAGTTTGAATTCCCTTCTAGATCTGCAAGAGTTATATCTTCTTTTCCATAGCCCTCTAGAAACTGCAAAGCAGCCTGTAGTTGCAGAAGAGGAAAATAATCTTTCAGTGCCATGATGTTCACAAGACTCACAACCACATTTACTGATCAGGCAGAACTGTAAATGTTTGATTAAACAGAAATGCATTGGTTTACACTGACTGCTTTGTGAGGTACCAGCTGGGGCTTTAGACTGGGAGGGAATAGACAAAGCATAACCAACCCAAGAAGGCAAAACAGAAATGGCCCTGCTGTTCGAAGAGTCAGTATGATGGTCAAGTTGGCAAAAAGAGTTTGAAAGTTCATCAGGTAAACTCTGTAGAGTATATTTAACTTTAATTCCTTTAGTGTCTAATAATCCCATCAATATGGCTGGATCCAACAGGCTATGCAGCTTTCAATCCCCACCAGTTTTGGCTGGTACCTCTGATATTTCACACAGCTTCACTGAAACTCCAAACACTATCAGTGGTCATCACAAACTACAAGCCACTGTGCAAATGATACGGCAAGTCTGGCCACTGTGGGATGGCAGACTCAGAAATTCTGGTAATACTCAGGAAGACAAGACACCTGCCATCTCTTACTAGTTTTCATACTTTTATTCAAATTCTACTCTGTCTTTTGTTAAGCACCTTTAAGCAGAGAAAGATGTCTGCAAGCCTTAAGGCAACTTGAAACTAGTAACTTTCAAAGTGTATCAAGATTGCAATATTACTGTTACAATACATGGGTTATTTGATAGCATCTAATATTAAAAATGTTAATTCTTGAATGGGCTAGAAGGAAGTACTTCTTTTAAAAGTGGTATCTGACCAAAATCCAATTACTTTAGTAATGCAACAGTTTCTGCTAAATGCTAGTCTTCTTTGACATATAAACCAGTGATAACTTTGTGCACAGTGCGCCATGAAATAGTGAGACTGTTTAAACTAAGGCATTTTAATGTCAAAACTTTTCCCGGCCATATACACTTTCTTTTGACAGCACCGTGTCTCCTCAATGGGAGGTGAAAGCCATGTGTACGACAGGAAGGAGTGTGGAGCTTAGAAGTGCCAGCAGCGTTGTGTCCCCAGAACACATTTGTTTTGGCACTACACAAACAGCACCATGTCTCCTGAAGGTTTGTGTCCTTTAGAGGGAAGGGTTTTATTCAAGCGACAGGACAACTAGAGTTTCTGTCTGTCTTCCATGATTTTGTGCAAGGATGCCTTGATTAATGCTAACTTTTCTCTTTATAACCCAGCCCTGTCTTGACAAATGATTTGTTCGAACCTTTACTAATGCAAACTCCCTTTATGGACACATCTTCCAAATGATGGCAGTGCTGCTGACCACTTGACTACATAAACAAAACTCACAAATGGCCTCCATGGAAACATGCATACATTTTTAAGTAATGAGGTAGTCTACATTTCACTTACAGTGTTACCCCTATAGCTTCCCAGAAACGCACTGAAACCAGTCTGATTCAAATCCTTGAGCTGACTCTGTTGAGCACTCATTGTAAAAATAGGCTGGGAAACAAAAGAACACACACTTGTCACATTGACTTCACATCAGCTGCTACATACACAGTACAGCATCCGGTGCATCACAGTCCAAGACAATTATGGTACTCAATTTAACAGGAGAAGGCTATGAATTCATTCCACTAAGAAGCAAGCTACCTCCAATTAATTATCTCATACTTAACATGGGGACCTGTAGTCAGTTACCTGAGTCTTCCTGACATAGGATAATTATTCAGATTAAGCTGCCAGTAGGTTCTGTTTTTAACTGGCAAGTGAAGTAAATATTTTATATCAGTGATGTACAAACGTTTTTAAACCCAAAGCAAATCGCTCATGGGAGTTTATCTGATCTCTTGCATAAGCCAGGAGAGTTTCAGTCAGAAAATTCAATGCAGGGCATAAGGAATAGCACAAGGAAATACAGTGCAAAACCAGAGATTTCTTTTAGTCTGTCTTCTTTTTTTTTACCTGATAACCTCCTAGAGTTATTGTGATTGATACATCTAGAGGCTTGTTCGTGATGCCTGCAACAGATTTGATTAAAGACATGAAGAGCAGTGGGAACCAGACAATACAAATCAGCAAGACGATAATCATGCCACCCATTCCATACTTCACAACTTTCTTTTTCTTCTGGCCTCTTGGTTGGGGATATCTCTGCAAAAGCAAACAGCAACATGGTAATGTCTCTTCTATCGGTGGAACACTTGGTATGACTTGGTGGGTGAATGAATAATGATCTTAAGGACTCCTATATTCTGTTGCCATTTCTAACTCATTGTCAGGCCAGTTGTTTTGAGATTTTTAGCCAAACCTGCACAGGCACTGAATTTCTGGCAACTACAGAGAGCAGTGCCAAATGAACCCATGTTAAGTGTGTGTCTGGTGTGAAAAATATTGTAAACCTCTCTGGTTTTGATTCTTTACGATCATAAAGAAAGGAAAAAATGGGTAATTTGAATGTTTTGTCTCAAACAGTGCAAGCATGAAATCTCAGGAACCAAATGTAAAATAATAGCAGCAACAGTAATACAACAATTTCCTCAAAAACAAACAAAGAAACAAAACCAACCAACCAAACAATAAAAAAACCATGATACTGCAGGCGACCAGCTTTCTTGCATTTGTCTTTCCAAAACATTTTATCTCAAACTTCCTTAAGAAAGAATTTTTCTTATAGAACTTGAAATGCTTCAAACTATTTCATGGAAAAAAATATTTCTTTGACAGTAACTGACATGTACAATCAGAAGGACTGTCTGACATTGCAGTAGCTCCACAGCCATTTCTCACCTCATGCACAGTTGTTCACAGGGTTGATCCAATCTGTTTCTAGTGAAAGCCACACCAATTGCATTTAAATAATGCCTCAAGCTTTGTTGCTGTTCCTAAAATCTTGACAGTGTTGATGTGACATCCTTCCCTCTCTTAGCTTCTGAGACCAAAAATGATCTTGCTTTTATCCTTCTCTTTACAAAGCAGATCATATAACACATCTGTTCCCCCGTGCCCTTAATTCCCTCTCTGTTACTGGCCTCATGATTGAATACTTTAATAGCGTCCCCATCTTGTAAAATGTCTTACCATCACCGTAATTTACTGTGGTGTATTCTCTTATAGGACTTAACACTGCAAAGTGTTTTAGGATCTTGCCTTTCACACACTGCATACTGCATGTGCAAAATCAAGATGCACTGAATTGCACCGCACCTCATACACATGCCAGGAATCTGGCTTTCAGGAAATTGTTCTTGCTTTACAACATGAATCCATAAAGCCCTAGGAGAATATTAAATTTGTAATACAATGCTATATTTAAAACAAATTAGCTACTTTTCAAAAGCATTGCATCAAATCATTTGTCATGAACTACAAAATACTGTTTTCATTAAAATATCATATCAAGATCACCAGGGGCATATTATTTGTCTGTATGAGATTAGTTCAGGCACCTTCAATGCTGTTACAGAACAGCTCAGAGATTCTAAGAGCCAAAGTACTTAGGCATACCACTCAATGTGAGAGACAGAGAGAATTAAAGTACCTTGAACAACACTCATAAAGTTATTGGTAGCTATTTTGCTACATGGCGTTAGCACACACATGCAAGCTTAGACTTGGAAGTCCTCCTACACTAGGTCTATGTTCCATATTATACAGAGCGATCCCTTCATAGGGTGAAAAAATGCAGTATGATGGACTGTCAAAGTAGAATTGGGTTATTATTTCTCTGACTCCTGAAGCCTCTGATGACACTCTGTTCACAGCAGAAACATAAGTCATATCGAAAAAGCCTACACACAAAATTTGTGTGCACTTCAGCTCTAAGTTAATCGAACTGACATATTTGGAAAGTAAGTGCCATTAAGAGACAGGATTATAATAAAAGTAGTAATACGTCAGTAACACTTTAAAATACAGCCGTTTCATTGCAGATGTACAATTTCTGACTGGTTGGGTCACTCTTAAAAGAATGTTTAATTCCTTTTTCAAATTGGCAAATAAGCAAGCATATGGTTGCAATCTTTAGAGTGGTTATAAGGAATCCAGAATTTGCAAGTTTAATTTGAGCTGAAACTTAAATGATTTAAAGAGACTGAAACTTCAGTCAAAACAAACGGTGGGTTTACCTGGCTTTTGCAGTCTTTTTGGATGTGCGGGGACTCTCCCAAGATAAAGGAACCAGCTGAGTTCCCTCTGCACTTACATGAAACAAGCATCCTTGGGACCTACACCATGGAGGCATGAGCTCTGCCTTGTCCTGACCTTTCTTTGGAGCTACAGTTTCCCTGCTACTGTGGGTTACTCATTTAGTTGTTATGGGCAATGTGAGCCTGTGTGAATACCAGGCCCTTCAATCCTGGCCTTGAAATTCAGGCATGCAATTAAACTAGCAGCCACATATTTGTGGAATTCACATTAATGGTGGAAATATCAAGCACAAAGGAGAAGCCATTTGAAATTTCACTTGCGGTGACTGCCAACTAACATAAAGTACCCAACAGTCTGAATATTTCTGAACATGAACACCAGGTGTGTCTTCTAACAAACTGTCTTTGTGGTGGATTTCTTCATTTCTGCACAGGGGAGAGGAGGCCTGGATCACTCATATGGGGCTTCCTTACTTTTTCTGACTCTCGCCAGCACTTCAAGATGAATATATGAGCATAGATATCTTCAACACAGATCCAGCTGGAAAGACTGAGAGTGGTATCGGTCCAAACCCAGTCCATTACTGCTCTTAGCTCAGTCAAAAATGGAACCAGGCGGAATCTGAAGGGAGACCACAGCAGATGATTAGTCAGAAATGAAGGGATCACATTAAATGAGCACAATAAATGTATATATCACAAAAGGGAGAACTAAACCAATATTAAAAGAAAGTTGAATTGGAAATTTTGCAAACACAATGCAATCATATCCTGAGACTGTGTGGCTAATACTGATGTTTTGAGGGTGGTAGGACCCCTTGTGGGACCCCTTGTGAGGCCATAAACATGCTTTTGCACCATTATGCCCAGTAATTGTACATGAGCCACTGATGGAATGGTACAAGACAGACTTCTCTGTGTACCCAGATTCCTCTGATCTGGGAGCACAGAGGAACACGACCTTTCTGCAGGGTGGTGGGACTTCATTTTATAGCTCCTTACACCAAGTGGTGCATTGCTTCTTTACAGTAGTTGGGCAGTCCTCAACTGCATACAGGATTTGGCTTTATGACTCAGGATTAAGCAGTAGAAAAAGGTGGGCTAACAGGAAAGCAACATGCACATAGCAGCTTTTCAAAGTGCACCATTCCCTTCACTAGTTCCACACTTTTCTCCTTGGCCAGGTCACAAAGACTACTTCGTGTGAAGAAAGCTCTCTTCTATAACTTTTCCTACTGGTATGACACAAGCTGACTGAAAATAATGGGAAAAGGCTGAGATTAGTCCAGCTTTTCTGTGAAATATGTATATGCTTTGAACTAGCTTAATCACAACATCATGGTAACAGCACATGTGGAGGGTGGGGTATGCCTCCCTAACATCACCTTTCACTCTGAGGAGAGGCTGTGCCTGTTACTTGCACTAACACTCCTAACTCCTGAAGAGCTTCAAATGTGCAGCACTTTTCGAAAGGTACACAAAGGAAACGTTTTTTGATGCGCATATTTTATTTCTCATATGTACCGTCTCTCACTTTCTTCTCCTTTCCACCTGCTGTGGTGTAGCCTGAAGGCCTGCTTCAATGATCTATTTGTGATTTGTTGCCTTACTACTTTTTAGGACTGCAGAACAAATAACATTATACAACGTTATAATATATATAGCCCCTACCTATGTTCACAGAAGTGATTTCTTAGAAGTGTTAAAAATGTCTCTTCCAAAGGATCCTGAATGACAGACTGGTAAGTCAGGCTTCTGGATTCAGGATGGGAGACTGATTTTTCTGAAATATGGATTCCTAAAATTGTTTCTTTCTTCTTTTTTTTTTTTCTGGACTACAGGGGACATGTGGCACATACAGAGGAGTATGCTGTGAAAGATTTACTGTTTCATTTCCAGCAGCTTGTGAAGAGAAGTCATGAATAACTCCAGCATCTCATGATAACAGGTCCTTATCTGATGGAATAATGGAGAGGGCAGTAGGTCTAGACTTACCCTTGAAATAAGAACAGGTTCACATAGTTATAACTTTTTGTGAGGAAGTTGCCAAGAACACGAGTTGGATATCCACAGCGTATCTGATATGCTGATAAGCCAAAATAAACACATTTCACAAAATACCAGAGCTGGGCAACAGTGTTCTGGCTAAATTTCCTGTAACGGGAAAGACAGATAAAAGAAAATGATGAGTATCGTATCTGTGTATGACAGAATTAGCCTGAAATGTTTTGTGCTCCTGGCAGCTTCCCTTTCCTGAGAACCTGTGAATAGTCTTTGGTCTCTGACCCCACTGCACTGGTGACACAGTATTTGAAAGAATCTGGATGAGGAAGTCTATAAACAGCATCTGTAATCACCTTAGGGTCACGAGGAGAGACTGGGAACAGGCTCCCTAAGAGTGAGGGCTCTCGGGCAGCACTCTGTCCCTCCAGATGCTGGAGGTGCCTAGCTACACCGCATGGGCCCCTACAATGGCACACCCCCAGGGTAGACACTGCTTCTCTTCACTTTTCAGATGGCTGACGTCTGCACTGACTCTAAGCAGCTTTAATTGTTATTTGCGTTCATGGAGGTACCTCCAATGTCATGGACTTATACCAGAATTTAGGTTGGAGTGACCTCTGAAGACCATCTTTTCTATCATCTCCTGCTTGAATCAGGTCTAATTACACCAAATTCTTCAGGGATCTGTCCAGCTGAGTTTTGAATATCCCTGAAGATGCAGATCCCACAACCTGTATGTGCAACTTGCTCCATTGTTTGACTATTGTCACGGTGAAAAGACTTGTCATCATATCTAGCATAAACTTCCCTTTTCCCAACACGAGGCCTCTTGCCCTGTCAAGGTGCACCTCTGAAAACAGCTTAGCTTCATCTTAATGCTCTCTTAATAGGTTGGTGAAGACAAGTCATCACCTTCTCCAGGCTGAACTAACCCTATTCCCTCAACCTCTTCACATGTCATATGCTCCACCCCCCTGACCATCTTGGTGAACATTTGCCACTTCTCACTGCAGCCCAATAACATGCTGGAACTGCATGATGGACAGGGTTTGTGAACCAGAAATGATCCACTGTTTTCAATTATATAGCACAAAATTATTGTGATTAAGCAATTTGCATGTGCTTCTAAGAATCAGCCTGACTTATAAGGAACACAGGAATTTCAGATGCAGATTTGAGACTAACAACGTGAGATAAATATTTCATGAAGGTACCATAAATGATTTTATTGCCATTTTTTTTAAGTGCCCAAATCAAGCCAAAAACTTCACCTCAATTTTCAATGCCCAGTACATAAGAGATCCACTTGAAAAATACACTTTTTAAAATAGAGGTGCAATTATTACTGCACTGAGGAAAAATAAAACAATCAATTTTTAAGAGGAAATCAACCTTTTTCTTTCTTTTTTACATTATGCCCCTATTTTGTTTTTCCCCATAAAATAACTTAACTGTTTAGAAAGTGAAATGTGCCAAGTGACAGGTCCAAATTCTCTATATAGTCAATGGCGTGAGGCAATTTAAAGTCCTAAGTAAGAGGGGAGTTAGCCAAGCACTAGAGAGGGAACATTAACAACTCTGCAGTGCAGACTGCTTTGAGCCATGCAATAAGAAATGTTAGATTTTCAGGTCCATTGGACCAGGCATGTGATACAAGAGTTCATATAGCAGGTGACGACATCCACACTACCTCCAGAGCCATGTGGCAGAAGCAGGGAAGGAGGACTTTTGCTCTTTAGAAAAGACATGGGTTTTAGACCTTCCTCTCTCTAAAGAGATTCAAATCCATAGTTCACACATTCCAGGAGCGTGCCAAGTTATAGGCTATACTGAGACAGATGTTTTCTACTAAGTCTTCTAAATCAGTGTGCAGTCAGAAAAGCAAGGTTTCTGATGAGAAAGGAGCACGTAAAGGCATGGCACAGCTGGAAGAGGACAGGAACAAAATTCTGATCACTGTTCCCTGGGTTACTTTAGCTTGTATCCACCAACTATCTCATAAAAGATGTAAAACAGTCTCGGGAGTAGGGAACCGAACCATAGGCCAATATTGTCTCAGCTGAGCGCTCAATTACATGCAGGTTTTCTCTCACCTGCTTTGTTTTTGACCCAAGTTGAGAGTATTTCGTTACATACTCATATAATCTAGTTCTTACCTCCTCAAACTTACATTGGTCACAGTTATTATTGTGGAAAGGCACTATGACGTTCTGCTTAGGAATGAGACCAAGAAGAAATCTGTTCATGATTCCAAAGCTTAGCTATAACCACCTCAAATTTACTTTCAAATAACTTAGTATAGCATCACTTTTCAACCCATATTGTCTAATTATAAGGTTTATACCTTTCTGTCACTCCAGGCAAGATAAAGAACATCCAGAAATGTATTCCAAAAACAAGGATGACCTGGAAGATGACCTTTCCCATGACAGTCTTTTTGAGGTACAGTGCTCGGTCTACCACCATGGTACCAAACTGAATGAGCACCATCACCAAAAATGCCTCCGGGACCTGGTCCTCTGATAATGAGGAGGTGATATCTGCTGCTGCAGAGTGTTTCTGAAAAGGAAAATGTAACAGAGTGATTGAGGAAGGAGGACACTCACATGGCACTTAGCATCCAAAAGGGTCCCAACCGAGGATTTACATATAGATGCCCTCTATGACATACCCCAAAAGCCCAAAATCCAAACACAATGATGATGAAGTCCACTGTATCTGCGAGGAACATCAGCACATACACATCAGTCACAGCACTGTAGTCTGGATGAATAAGATTGTAGAAAAATTGTCTGATGGGCACATACACCTGGAGAGTCCTAAAACAACAATGACCACAATGTGATTTAACAACACTATAACTTGCACTGAAGAAAAGAGTGGCTGGAGTTGATATGAGTAATGTTTGTAATGATACACTTCTCTGACAGCGTTCACAGGTCATCACAGACACCAGTTCCTTGAACTGATTGCTGCTAAAGCACGGTATTAGCACTTGTTCAGTAGAAACACACAGTCACCCAAGTCAGTTCACATAGGATATTTAGCTTAATATCAGACAGATGAACACCCCTGCAGTGCTGTTCGAACCTCTGCTGATTTGTCTAAAGTTCAGCCAGTGGGACTAGAGTGAAAGCATACAGATATAAAGAATAGTATACATATCCATTCATCCATTTGAATTAACATAAGTAGTAACCTGTTCTCTTCAAAACATTTTACTGTGTTGGTCAGCTGTTTGGAACCCCCCACACACATCCCCATGCAACTCCTCACATTGCTCACTTTTTAATTGTAAAGGCCTTGGCTTTGATCATTTGTTCTCGAAACTTTTCCATAAGAAGCTCTTTCCTAGATTTTTGCTTGATGCTTAACACACTGCTTCCTTTCTGACTGCTGTTTCTTGTACTGGTACTTCCTGAGAAAAAGGGGAGGGAAGGAGAAGAGAAAGAAGCTAATTCAAAATCAGTTTAAATACAAAAACTAGAAAGTAATATATCTGGAGAATTCTACCCCATATCTGAGTCCCACATTTGAAAGACGCTTTGAAATAAATCCTTATGGTATTTTTTTTCTGATCTGATAAAATCTTGAGAATATCCAGTGCAGCTTTAACAACTAGCAGGTCTAGATTAATATAAAAAGAGAAGAATAGTGATAAAGGCTAATACTTGACTGTTCTGACTTAGTCACCTCAACTGGTAACATACATTCAGGGTATAGTGAGCCCTTCTTTTTCAGAAGATGGGAAAGATGGGAAATCCGTTTCAATATTCCTAATCAAAATTTTTTTCACTTCAAGTATCATTGAATGTAGATATGAAAAATACATGTGCTTTGAATTCCCCCTAGCTGGAGATTATGCTGAAGCAGAAATTCTGGATCTGGGCCACACTGAATGTTCCTTTCCCAGCTTTTGGGTAATGTCATTTTAAAAACATAGTGAATCACAAAGTATGGCTCTCCATTTGAACTTTAAGAAGGTTTGGCATGTGTTCAAATGCAGATATTTTGGTTCATATCCTATTTCCTCACTGATGAGCAACAGCATTCAGTAGTCTCTGTTCTCCACAGCAACAGGCACAAAGTTTCAGCAGGATGATCCTATGGGAAATGAATGTTTGCTCTTCAAATCCCAGAAATGCCATGACATTTACCTCTCTTAGATCTGTGTGAAGAGAAGCTGGATCTGTGAGAAAGCTGTGATACACTGCTAGAGCTCTTCCTCCTGATTGCAGTCTGTTGCTCGGGGAAGTGGACATGGATGGACTCCACCGATGCTGCAAGATTGACAGACTTCAGAGAACCAGAAGAGTCTCTTCTGCCTCCTGTCAGAGAGAGCTCATCATCAGTATCCTCTTTATTACTGGAGTTGTCCCCTTTCTCATCTTCATCCCACAAGCCATGGCACTGGTGGAAAAAGAAAAGGAGAGCATTTCAAACTTGTATTTATGTCACAGTATTTCTCATAACCCTTGATCACGGTGTTCACTTAGGGAGACAACAAATTCATGGTGTTGGAATATAGCAGGAATGACTAAAATATTTAAACTAAAACATTAAATATAAAATAAAATCACATGAACTCATCTTACCTTTAAAATGGATCTGTGGAAGAATAAAGCAAGGAGCTGAACAAGATCATAGTGCACATAGCCCTCTTTCTTCTCAATGCCAATAATATTGGGTGGATGGTAAGGTTTATCTTTTGTGTAATCCACATATTTATTCCAAGGAAAGAAGCCAAACTGGAAGAAGTACTTGATGACAATGGCCACCTGTTCGGAAATACAACTCACTTTGGGTGTTTTCTAAGCAAGGCAGCCTCATGACATTAAGAGGAGATAAATATGACTACTTTGTCAGCTTTACGAGAAAATTAGCAAACATTCATTGCTACAGAGGAACAACAGTTTATATTTCCTGAGTGATAAGGTCATCAATGACTAAAATCAGCATTTACCATCAGATGGTGCTCAGTGGTACCTGAGATAACCACAGGCAGTGTATACTGTCACTTGATTACCAATTACACAGTAGCTGTTTATAAAGGGTCCATTTTTGTGATAACTGCTTTACATGCCAGGAAGGATGTTGCCCATTGCAGTGAAGAAAAACACAAACAAGACCTTCTCATGCCACAGAAATTGCTAAGGACTTTAGCAAATATTTACATACTAAAGGCCAAAGGCCTCTGGGTCCTAGAGATCAAAAACAGAAAAGAGACCATGCAAAGCTTACAACTTAACTTTTCTGTGTCTGACATGCAAGGTTGCAAAAACACCAGCATACCTCAGTGTAGACAATGGCTGTCATCCAGAAACGTTTGCTTGGCCGAGGAACAGACAGCATGGCCCAGAGGAATATAAGGATGGGAAGCACCAGGGTTATCATGGAGGCAGAGATCATGTGGTTAAGGATGATCACAAAATAGCACACCATTTCTGACCGGGCCACCAAGGTATTGTACAGGGCATAAATAAGAAGCAAGACTCGAGGCTGACCAACATAGAATTTCTCTGATTCCTCTAGCTCTTCATCATGAAACATCCTGTGAGGAGCAGAGTACCATAAATTAACTGAAAACTAAACTCAAAAGAGCTGCTTTTTAAATTGCTACTATTTTTCCTTTTGAAAAAACCACCATGCTGGTGTGGCCCAGTCTGGATTCGTATCTGATTTATTAACACAGATAGGAATTAGGAGAAACTCCAGAGTCCATCAAGACATTCATGGTATGAATAGCACTGTGACATAAGATTAGAACATTGTATTGGGTTTATGTG
>VXAL01000776.1:246284-268529 GCA_013399475.1 Chauna torquata | reverse complement strand
GTGGGAAGCCCACGCAGGACCCGTTCGGGAAGGACAGCATCCCGTGGGAGGGACCCCACGTTGGAGCAGGGGAACAGAGAGCGACCATGAAGGAGCGGCAGAGACGCAGTGATATGGGCTGACTGCAACCCCCATTCCCCGTTCCCCTGTGCCGCTCGGGGGGAGGAGGTAGAAGAGGGTGGATGGGGGGAAGGTGTTTTTAGTTTGCTTTTAGTTTCTCACTGCTCTAGTTCGCTAGCTATAGTAATAAATTATACTAATCTCCCTATGTTGAGTCTGTTTTGCCCGTGACGATAATTAGTGAGTAACTTGCTTGTCCTTATCTCAACCCTTAAGCCCTGGTCCATCATATTTTCTCCCCCTGTTTCTTTGAGGAGGGGGAGTGAGCGAGCGGTTGTGGTGGAGGCCACCTGTTTAGCTGGGTGAAACCACCACAAACATAATAAATGCCTCTGAGCATTGATGTGTCCAATCTCCTCCCACTTACCTATCTCAAGTAAACAGAAAAGGCAGCAAGAAACTATTACATAAATTTCACATATTCAATTCACTTTGCTTTTCTTAAGGAGTTCTCTGGTCTAAGAAGAGATATAGCTGGAAAGCCAAAACAACTATGGACAACCAGAAGAAAGGACACTGCATCTACAAAGTCAGATCTATGCAGCCTGTCTCTCTCTAGATGCAGTGTCTTTGAAACATGGTTTAAGATTTTGTCCTTGCATTCATGGAAGCTCTCCCTCAGTTGAATCAGGGCAGAAAGCAGAGGAAGAAGAGTGGTGGCACCATCTGAACCCACTGGTACTACTGAGCATACTGTCCGAGGGGCAAAGAGGGAGCATCCCACTCCTTCTGAAAGCACTTAGCAAGGTGGTCTCTTTACATAGCTGTCAGCTACTACTGGCTTAAACAGTAACCTTAACTCTGCCAAAGGTCAGAGTTTCCCTTACAGTAATCCAAAACAATTAAAAGAGAAACATTTTCCCAGATAGCCCTGGAAGAAGCTTATTTGAAATCACAGCTGTCTGGAGAAGAGAAGCCCTTTCCACATGAAATGTTTAGAAAAGCCCTTGACCCCATGACTATTAGAGTACAGAAATCCAATGCTAATTGGAACAATTAGATATGGTATCTGGGGAGAAAGCAGAGATTCTTTCCAACATGAATTTGAATCATTTTAGAAATCTGTAATTAGAACAACTGCACAGGAAATGAGCTTCTTCCCTTAAATCAAACTTAGCACAAGGTCTGCATCAAAAACCATAGGCTAGTTCTGAGAAAAAAAAAAGAAGTATGTCAAAACTTCACAGATTGGGACCAAAAATTTTCCCCACTCAAAGGTGCTTACTTGTTCAGAAGCAGCTCACTAGCCGTTAGCTCATGCGTCAGTGGAGGGAGAATCGTATCATTAAGTCTGTCCATCCGACTGTCATCTGGGCTCACCATCATGAGACTCTTACCAGCTGAGTCATCTGGGGAGCCAAAAGGAAGGTGTTCAAAGCTGACAGCTTTGCTATAGGAAGGTGGAGCTTCTGCATTGCTATCCACAGTGGAGTACAATGGCACATCGGTATCAGGAGTATACGCAGCTCCTTCTGAACCCAGGCTATAATCTTCCACTTCCTCCTCATCCTGCCTGGAAGCAGAATAAGCTCCTTCCTCTTCATGCTCCCCTTCTACCTCCTCAATGGTTTCCGTAGTCCCCTGACGAGAATAGAGCATGGTGACCTGCGTAGGTTCACTGTGAGGGCAGGATGAAGAAAGAGAGTTGAGGCTTATGAGGCTCATCACCAAATGAAGCTTCTTAATTTTACCTTTGAGGAGACAGCTGAGCAACCCCACTGCACTCCGATGCCCTCAAAATCCACATCATTTGGTAGAAAACATTACAACACGATCTCTTCTTACACAGATGGACCATCTGGGTCCATTTGCCCCAGAATGACATGCCAGTGAACTCACAGTGATTCACTATCTTTTCACACCAGGAAAGGACAAATGAATGTCATGTTCAAGAGAAACTACACTAGCTTTCTGAAAGCAGTTCAAACACTTTCTGACCAGAATCAGAACTTGCTATTACATTTATTTAAAGCATGCTCCTTGGTGAATGATAGGCAGCTGTGGGGTCCCTTCTAAACACGATGCTTTTAACAACCACCCTACGGGTGCTGTATACAGCTGGAAAAACAGCTGAAAACACACATCAAGTCGGATTCCAAGCAAAAGAACAAGAAAATTGCAAAAATGGAGAAACACAATCCTGATTACAAAACTGCTCCAGCAAAAGGGTATCTTGCTTACCTTCAGATTGCCCTGTTATTCATTACAGTCTTTATTTTTTACCTTACCTGCCTACTTTTCTTCCATATGGACCTATTTTCTTTTTCAACTGTTCTTATTCACTCTGTTCAGTTCTCTGCTTGTTCACCTTGCTTACTGTTGGCTTTGCAAGTCCATAATCACTTTCTCTCCTAATGCTCTGTGCTCTGCAACAGTTTTAGCTAATGTAAATTCATGCAGCTTGATGACTCCAAATGGGAATCTGGACACCATCATTTTTTACATATTTTCTTGGCCTTGCTTTCATCTTTTTCTTCCCTCACAAGTATTTTTTCATCTTCCCTCTAGAACATTTCTCTTTTTTTTTTTTTCAGTCTCCATTCCAGCCCCTCTCCAAAAGTTAGACAAGAGGCATCAACTTAGTGTCTTTTGTTGGCTGGATGTTCTTGTATCTCAATAGAGACAAAAACAGATTTCACATAGCTCTAATGAAATGAATGAGGCCATAATTTCACATAAAGTATAACCCTTTAAACAAAACTTGCACCGGCAAAGCCAGTTGGCACTACCATCTCCTGCCAAGTTCTCTCTCTTTCCTTTTACACTGCTTCCAAACTTGTTGTGGCTATGTTAGATAACTATTTCCAGCAGACTTTCAATCAGAATTTGTACTAGTAATATTGGGATGCATGTTTTGATGTTTCCTGTTAGCACTCATGCTGGTTAAAATGCACAAAACCATAAAATCCTCTCACTTAAAAACTGATCAACACCAAAAATTTGTAAAACACTTTAAATTCTGAAAAAGAATGACCTAATATGCCTTAAAATGTCATTTTTATATTACTAGTTGAAACACCATTTTTATTTTGCAATGTCAACATAAATACTCATGTTTTACCAGCTAAAAAGTGAGTGTATGGCTCTGAACTGTTCTCTTGCACTGGATATTAATAATATTCACTATCTGTTCACAGCAATTTTCCTTTTCTTAATTCCAACATCTCACAGACTGTAAATCAATGGTAAAGAAATCAAACATATTTAACAAGCTTTCCTATGTGGGGGAAAACTAAAAATTGAAAGAACAGGGCCAATGCTTGCCTATCTTAGTTCCTAAAATTAGACACCCAAGTCCATATTTAGGATAAGGGATTAGCTGAGAAACTTCACTTCCAGCTTCCAGTTTCAATAAGAACAACCATCAGCTTAGCAACTCTGAAAATCGGACTCTTGTTTAGCTGAATAGACTTAAGAGCCTGTTTTTAGAGAGCCATTTTAATGTAACAGAATGACTTTTAAAAATACATGAATAAAGGATGAAAAACAAAAACACAGAATAAGAAGTGAAAGAACAAAGGCATCCTAGATTATGACCCTGACTTTGAACCTCGTGATCGTGCCACGAGACAGAAGGTAGTAAAGCTTCCATTAACCATGCAAACCACTCTGTACACCACGGATCTGCAAACGCAAATTTATATACACTGCAGTAAGTATAATGATATGGGTAAATGAGTGAACAAAGCATGCATGAGTTAAGCACCTTGACACTATACTGCCACTGTCAGCTGATGAGGAGGACATATCCATGCTCTGCATTTTACGAAGCCTAGGTCGAGCGCGCTCACTTGTTTTAGGAACAGTGTCTGGTCCATCTAAATCATCAAGGGTTGACTGCCTTGAGAACAGCATGGTTGCTTCAGTGTAGCAGCTAGCAGCGCAAACAGTTACAAAGACAGTGTTAAATACAAATGATATTACTCTACATGGTTCAGTAAACGAATGTGCTCGCCATGCAGCAAAACACAGACACAGAGACAAAAGGTTCAGAGAGAAGATAAGGATTTGTTTAGAGTCACCATGTAAACACATCTCTATTGCTCATGGCCATATTCATATAGGGGCTATAGAAGGCTAACACCCATGTATTCACTATTCAAAGAGATATGAAACCAACATGCTATTCTACATGATTTCCGGGGGCACCAACATACGTATGCTAGGATGTTTTATTTTCTCTGTTTCCCCCCCAGAATTTCCAAATTCCTCCAAAATGTTTTGGGAAGTGACCTCTGTACAAATTCTATTTTATTTATGATATGCTGTGCTGAACCTTTTTATATAGGTACAAGCCAATTTCCTAAAAGAGCCCTTAAAACTGAATAAGCTCATATTCCACAAATAGAAAAATAGCTGTCAGACATTGGCTAATCCTCTTTCCGAACCAAAGAGCCAAATCGGATATGTTACTTAGCCAGTAGATGCATGCCAAATATAACCTGCTCTGCATGGGATGGCTTTTATTTTGATATTTAGTTGTAAGCCCTGATGATTCTTTCCAGAAGATTTCAGTTATTTCAATCACAGCTTAAAAATGATTTCAAAATCAGAAACATGCATATCTTGAAAGAAAGAACAGATATGATAAACCCTTATCTCCTTTCATTTGTCAGATACAATGGAACAACAGAGACATACACCATACATTGAGCATTTATGTGTTACTGGAGAAAAGAAGAAGAACTCGATGCGTTATGAGAAGGAAAGTACATGTTTAAATACAAGCATATAACATAGCAACAGGAAAGAAGCAAATACATTAATGACATATGGTAGGTAAAAGAATTATTTCTCCTGTAAAAATCTTTGAAAAATGCAGATGTCTATGACATAAGTTGAGGGACCTGGTGTTTTAACACATGCAGTCACCTGCCTGACTCCCAGATACAATGAGAGAAGAAAGGACCCCAAACTGCAGGATTTACTCTCTACTTTTCTTCTTTCTTTTGATTCCATCTGTGCACCTGCGCAACAGCAGCTGTGAATTTGCTTCCTTGGCAAGCACTGAATGTGTACAGGGCACAGAGAATGGGGAAAGAGGTCAGAAAGGAAGTGCAATGGCATTTTCTGTGTAACTTTGGTCTTGCTAGCTTGAAGTGAAAACTGCTGACATGAAGTGACCATTTGCAATTGTTGCCTTAAGGCAAATGGAGAAGAAAACAGCAAAATACGTGCAGCGAAGAAGCACTCATTCTTAGGTCTACATTCACTGACAGTCTTTGACACAGTGGACAGAGGTAAAAGAATACTTCGGTCTTAGTTTAGACAAAAAATACCACCAAGACACCAAAGGTATTGTAAAATACTTTCCTTAAAACCCATATTAACAGCAGAGGCACCTCTGTCTTGCCAGCTCATTTGGCCAAGACCCTTTACAAGTCACTTTATTATTTCTGTGTGTGCGCAAAGGCACACAAGTGTCCTCCAGACAAAACCTGCAGGGCTGTCTGCACAGCACAGAGTTTTGATGGGGCAGGGAAAGCTGCTTTGTACAGGAAGAGGAGATTCACCCTGGAGGCCTGACTCAGCAGCATGGAAGTCAGTGGGAACTTCACGCTATTGACCACTGAGGGCTTAAGAGGCAAGAGGCTTCCCATTACACATACACCTGTGTTGCAGCCAGGTTGTACTATCAGTGAGGATTTGGTGCTAAAATACAGGGAGATGGCAGCAGGTAGACACTCTACTTTTGTAGATTACCTTTATGTGTGCTACAATATTATCCACATATTATTTTACATCTCAAAGGCTGTGTTTATTATTTTAAAAAGCAACACCTCTTACTAAGGTGTTGAAGAATTTTAAAAGCAGGCATAGGCCAACTGGAACTTTCCAAACACCTTCAGCAGAGCAGCTATTGAAATCGAAGTGGCATGAACACAGTCATATATTTTCAATGGAAGAAACATATTCCAGCTGCCCTCCACAACAGGTAAGTTCTGACCTGGGTCCCAGAAAAAATCAAGGGAAAAACATTTACTAATCCCAACAAAAAAAAAAACATCGGCCTAGATTTAGTCCCTGCAATAATTTGGATCAGGTAGCTGTTTTAGATGAAGGATGAATAATAAGACAAAATATCTACTGAGCAGCTGCTCAAGGTCTTTGAAAGTCTGGAGATGTGTATGAGATGACACCTGTAGCACAGTGTGTATATTCTGTATGTACTTCTTCAGGAACATGCTTCAGAACATGGAGGAAATGAGAACTCCAATAAAGTGGAGAGACTTACATTTGGCAAAGCTGATGTTGACTCAGTGATTGACTATCATATACTATCATATAAATTTAATCCAAGCATATCTTCCTGAGTGACTTTTCAAATTCACGTCCTTAGAGACCTTGAAAACCATTAGCTTCTTCAAATCATTCAAGGAACAGGTATTATAAATTGAAGGTTCATTAAAAGCCCTGAGTTCAAGTATTTTATATAAAGTTGATCGGGTATCCATTTCAAATGTGGATATATATAGCGGAGATGTTTTTATCCTGGGTGAGTGGGAGATTTCTTACTTCATTACTTCCCTTCTGTTAAACAAATTTATCTTTCCCAGTGAGTTTATTAGTTAAGGGGTGACTTACAAATTTTTCCTTTTTTTTTTTTTCCCCATATGCTGGTTACTGACTAGCATTACCTTTTTGAACTAGTACAGTCCCCACACCTGCAAGCAAAAACCCCAAACATTTCTTATCATGCATACTCCTAAGTCAGACCCAGATCCAGTCCCAAACTGGGACACTCCTGCCACCCTTTCTCCTGCCTCCCAAGGCAAACCCTGCTTCTCCAGTACTCCCTGCCCCAAGCCCTACTCTTCATCTGGTGAGAGAAGCACAGACAAAAATTGGGGTCCATAAACACCTTGGCCACAACTGTCCATGCACTCTTACAGAAGGGCCAGGGCATCCCACCTGCAGCTCCTAAAAGAGTCTACACACAGCCAGAGCTGACAAATGAAGAAGTTATTCGTGAAGGTACGAAAATGAATATACATGGAACCAAGTGCAAAACCCTGGATATCCTGAAATCTGACTTTGGCTCTGCATCTAGCTGCTCTTTCATAACTGTAGGTCATGAAATCCACAAGCTATTTAACCTAAGAAGCAGTTCATTAGTTAAATGGAAACAAACATTAGCAGATGCTCTACCATGCTAGCCCTCGATCACTTCTGGTGGTGCACATCAAAGAGCTTGTTAAGGAATAGCATCAGTCTCTTCTCTTCCTGACCCATGTGAACTTTGCACTTTGCCTTTAGGACACATAAGAGTATTTACACACAAAGAGAAACCAAACAATCACATGATGAACACCTCATTGTACCTCTAGCTACTATACAGTAAAAGGACTGCAAATACGTGAGAGCTAAGTGTCCCCTAGTTTAAGAGAAAATCTTATAAACTCATATGAAGTTTAAAACACTTCACATTTCATAAACTCTCCTGTAATCCCAGGAACAGACCTTCAAGGGTGCCCCAGTAAACAGATGGCATTATCATTCAATCAACAGACACATTTTTGCTTCCTCTAATTACAGGTCATTATTATTACAACAGATGTGCACAAGTTGCAAACACTGTCAGTGCAAGAATGTTTACTTTTTTATCACCAAGAAGAGAATTCAAAATTAGAGAAATCAGCCACAATACTGCTTTTGCTATTTTTGCTATTCCTTTGTTATTAGGTTCTGTGACATCTGGGGAAACAGATGACAGTAACACATTTGAAACATTTACTATATTTGATATAACTTTTTCCGTTGCAAAGCAGCTCCACAGAATCACTGAATTCTCTGATTTTGAAAGAGATTTTAAATTTGTAAGCATGCTTAAAGCAGTGTGACAAGTAGATGGTTATTCTGAAAAAAAGAAGACAATTAGATCTCAACATTGGATATCATTTCATTGAAGAGGCAGTTTACACATGAAAATCGCAAGTTGTCTTTCTTGTTTATAATTTATTTTGGAATTGGCTTCCCTTTGCTTCTAGTTAAAGTTCTTGCTAACGTTACATAAAAACAATATCTATCTATAGTAAACAGTGTGACCAAAAACTATTTAATGAGAGCAGGACTGTTATTAGTATTCCTTTTCTAAGCGAGACTGAACTTTGTGGAGTTAAATTCTGCCCTCCAGTTATCCAACTGACTCCAAGTGAGCTGGTAATAGAATTTGGCTTTACATTTTTCTCATGTAATGTGACCCCAATAAAACTTTGAGACAAAACACAAAGGTGTTGCTTGGTTGGGTAGCTAGCCACCAAAAAGATTTGCTAGGATTTGGTGTTTTTACTGGAGTGAACCTCTCAAAGGCCAGTGCTTACCCTGGAGAGCAATTCGTGAATATTTTGTTGAAGCACAGTACTCACAGACACTCTCTTACACTTGCTTTTCAATAACATCAGAAAGGAATACAAATGTTCATTATTTTCAGTCTGCTAACATCTACACATATGTCATTAGCTAAAGCTAAGCATACTTCACTGTACACAGAAGCTACCAAGTTTGTAGGGAGTATCAAACACAATATGATACTGCTACAATTCAGAAAAGGACAGGACACAGTAGAATGCAATGGATTATGAAATGGCTTTATTTCCAAAGCCCTCCCTTCTCCTCCTTCTGATGCTGTTGGACAATTTCTGCAGTCTTTTAAAAGTCAAGAACACCAGGGACACGGTGGGAACAGGCTGCCTCTGTAAGGGAAGGAAATGAATGTATGTGCCTCTGTGTGCATGGAGCAGTAGGAGCATGCAGTAGTTTTGGAAAGGGACTTGACAGCATCCACCTTCAGAAAAGAATGAGGAAGGCGGTTTTTCTAAACAAATATGGATATTTGGTGCACAAACAGTGTTGCTCTGCTGGACTGTAATCATAGTAGTTAGGAAATCAGGCTCTTCAGATGATCTGTGTATATGAGAGAGGGATTTTTCTCTCTCAGTGCAAAGCCTTTTTTTCTTTGTGTGTAACAGACAAGAGTTTATTTTCCAAAGGCAAAATATTCACAATGAATGAATGATGGCTCCCCAAACTCCAGGACTGAATTCCTAACACAGTATCCCATAATCATCCTCGGCAGGTTCTTATTTTGCACTATTTTGACAAGATCACAAGCCCTGTCAATGATTCCTAATTCTACTGGAGTGGTGAGTGTAAAATCCACAGAAAGCAGTGGTATAGTCATGCAGTGGAAAAGGAGTTAAATCATCTGCTTGCAATTGAGTGCACCAGTGTAAAGGAACAGTAACACACAGCAGAGCTTTCACTACTAAAATGGCATGGATAAATCAAAAGGAGTGTTCAACACTGATTAGAAAGTTCATCAATACTTAGACTATCTAAAATTATATTTACTGCACAATCCCTCTATCTTTCACAAAATAAAATTAGATGAATACCTGGAGATACTGTCACGAGAAGCTGCTGAATCTAAACTATCCATTCTTTCAGATGCTTGCAAACCAGAAGCTTGACCGGGATTTTTATCAATTGAGTCCAGTCCTGACTCCTTAGAAAGTTTCATCATGTGGTTCTGGTAATACATGTGGATGCTCTCCCGGGTAGGAACATTTCCCTGTGAAAGACAGAAGAAGCAGAGGTACATGGCAGGGGGAGGTATATTCCTTAAAGAACTGGTTTCTTCTGTTATCTGGCAAGGCATAGATTGTGCAGCTTCTTAGTAAACAATAACCTCTGACTAGTGTCTTTTCAGAATGCAAGTCAGATTCTGACTTAAACTTACTGTGGCACAAAGTGTTGGGTTTTGGAGCAAACCTGGAGCAATGGAAGTGGCTTCAGACTATGCATAGTCCACAAAACCCTGCTTGGTGAAGTGCAGATCACTCAGCGTGAAAATGAGGTATGGGCTGGGACCATGACTTAACCTATACATAGGGCTCCAGCAAATTTTGAGACAGCTCTGTTAGATAGCTTCACTGAATCCAAGAAAAATCTTAGAACTTATGAGTAGCCAGTAGCAATTTTTTTAAACAGAAACAAAAGAAACAGGTCATGTACAAACTGATCTAGATTTTCATTAGTGTCTCAAAATAAGAATTTTTTCATGAAGTATGGATACAGTTGTAAAACTGAGAAAATTACATTGAAGATCTTTGTTATTTACTTTTTCTCTGTAACTTCAAGATCATGAAAGAATGGTTTTATTAACTGTCAGCCCAGGTCTGGGCACAGAATCAAGTCTTTCTGGCTATATTGCCATCAGAATGCAAAAGGCTTGTAATAAGAATAAAACTGACAATTTTATAGCCTTTTTTTAGGCAGAAAGACATCAAACTCATTCCACTAGTAGTTGCATTGACTTCAGAAGACTGAGAAAGAAGATTGCTACTCAAGATCAGTCATTCATAATGAAGCATTATGCAAGGACCTTCTCCAGTTAAAATAATAAAACTACTGTAAAATACTGCCCATATTTCCCTTACTAATACTATTAGTTACTACTATTTCAACTCTGGACATCAACACTGTCTCATATTGAAAATTTTCATAATCTGAAGTTTCATCAGAAAAAATCTTAAAAAACAACACTGAACCTTAGGTTTTTAAAAGGTTTGTTTGTGTACACACAGTGTTGCTTCTGTAGTAATAAACGTTTGTGCCATTATGAAAACCTGCCTTTGAAAGGATGGCATCCACTACCCACTATCTGGATTGCAGGCCTGCAATAAAGGACAAGAGCTGTGACAGAAAAAGTGCCCCATAACCGATGGAGCAAGTATTCAATTTCAAGTTCCTCTGTAGCTGGAAGAGAGAACAAAAGAACTTCACACATGTCCCTGACTCCATGCTGTACAAAAATACACGTCACCACGATGGTTGCATCAAGAGCCTTTCTTGGGCAGCAATGACAGGTATGGGGCTGATACAGAGACTTAGGAATGCTATGTGATATTCTGTGATTCTGAATCCAGTATTTCGTAGAAGAGGAGAGAAAGATCCTGGGAATAAAATAATGAAATTGAGAGTTTTAAAGCTAACGACTGGGGAAAATTCTTTGAAGGGTGCACAGTACCAGAAGATTTAAGGTTGAAGCAACCTATATAAGCCTACAAAAGGGCATATGGGATCTACTTTAATCAAAATAGCATCAGGCTACTAGCAACATGAAATTGAAAAAAAAAAATCTATCGGGAACAAAGGATAAGAAAAACTAGATAAAGTTCAGTAGCAAAGAACAACCAAAATAAGGTCCCAAATAAGTAATGGCCATAAAAAGGCAGTTAGCCTGACTTCCACGTAAATGTTAAAACTCTAAAAACTAAGGGGTGATGAGTAAGAATCATGTGATTTTAAGTGAGGATGCTGAAACTATGAAATTCTGAGCCTTGGGGCAAAAAAGAGCATCACTGCAATGTTGTACTATGACAGTACAGATTTTGCAGGAAGGATGGAATGGAAGATAGCTTGGTAAAGAGGTGTTATGGGTCAAAAAGTATAAAGCCTAACAAGTTAAATAAATTCACAGTACCGGGATTACCACAGAGTGTCTGTGGATGGAATTGAACCAATTAATATAAAACAAGTATAGTATGAAAACTGGATTTTCATCAAACCAGGACTGCAGTTGTGCCTGTGAAATATTAAAGATTACAGAAGAATAACAATGTACAATAGCTCAAATTACATTTCATATATACTCATGTAGAATAAGTAAATGTCATGAAAGAGCCTGCACACACACACACAAGTCACCAGAATGGAAAAGACCAGGAGGAAGGAGAAAGAAGACATCCTTCAAAAAAGTGACAGCTATGAGTTAAAACAGAAACTAGAATGAACTTCATAGAGGTTAATGGAAAACTTCAGCAAATCAGACCAAAAAAGATGCTGAGGAATAACTTCCTAAAAACAACAATAATCTGATAACAAAAACACTTCCAAGAATATCATAGGAATCATCTGCCAGAAAGCCAGGGTATCAACAGGTGATCAAGGCATGAAGAGGTGCAACTCTTTTGGGAGTTACGGCAACAAGATAAAAAAAACCTTGAACTTTTTGCACCTCTGTTCACTACAGAAAAAGTCACTGACGTTGCCAATGGAATAACTTGAATCCCATGGAATGGCTGGAGTGAGCATTTTATACAAGATGAGACAGAGAACAAAACACTGACTGGATGGTGCTCACTGAAGAGCTCTGCAGGAACCAATGGATGAAAAAGTCTAAGTGCCAGAGAAAGAGGTGACACCTATCTGAAGACTGGTGGCTTCAGAAGTGATCCTGAGTGATCCTTGAAAGAAATCTAAGCATCCATGAAACAAAGGCAACTGTGTCTCTTGTATATATCTTTCAGTAAAAGACTAGAGACAAAGGGCATAAACAAAATGGTTTTTTCTTTACAAAGGAAGAAGGTCATCGACTGGTTCCCCTAAGGAGTTTCACTGTCCAGGATGTTCAGATATAATCTGTGTAAGGAGGAAAATAGTGAGGTGATAAAGTCTGCAGATGAAAAAAGAAAATATTTGGGATATTAAAGTGTAAAGTTAACTGAAGTAATATTGAAGATTTAAAATGAACAAGAGGAAGTCCACACAATATGGAATCACACAACAACATTGTCACAGAATCTTCTGGAAGCCAACACTAAAAATAGATTAAAAAGCCAAACTCCAAGAATATAGATTCCTTGCTACTATTAAACATAATGGTCCAGGTGTAATCTCTGGTTTGGAGTGCCCTAAACTATTCATTGCCACAAACTCACAAACTGGGTCAATGGCCAAAATTGCCAAAGATGGTTTTACTCTGAATATGCCACGCTTCTTTTGCTCTACTTTTTTTTCGTTTGTTTGCTTTTTTGTGTGTGTGTCTGTGTGTGTTTTGATTATCAGTCTAACATTGGACACCTTGGGAAAATAACTGTAACTAAACACTAACAGTGAAGCAGCCCTCTCTTCTTGGCTCTGTGCCTTCTGGCCAGACAGGGTACAGATTGTCTCCTGACCAGGAAAGCCTGCCTCTTGAACCTCCTGGGGTCATGGGCAGCCTGCTTATGGTGCCAGCAGACATTGATTGTGAGCGGGCAGTATGGGGTTTCATTAAGGTCAAGGATACAAATGTGCTGCTGACCTTTTTCACCTATTCGTGTCTGAGATAGTCCGCAGCTTTTAACATGAAGAACTGAAAAGAACTAAAAATGAGGCTCCTATGCCAAGTTTCCAGAAATAGCTGGGTAGCTAGTGACATATGTAAAAATATCTGTGCTTAAAATGAGAGCTTTATACTGCTGCAAGGTATGACCTACTTGCATTTTGAAGATCCAAATACATATCTAGCTACACTGTTAATGTTAATCTTTGATAATAATGGGTTTCACTAACATATCACTAGTTTTTGAGGAACCACATAGCTTCACAGTGAATGAAGAAAATTATGCCCATGTGTTGTCAGTCATTTACAAGGCAAGGAGGTCTACAAAAGAGCTGAAATGCAGAATGAGGTAGTTTTTGAGCTGTTTAAAATACCATGCCTGCTCCTCTCTACTTGAATCTATCATGTCCCCTCAAAACCAAACTTTATCGCAGGAGTCTTTCAGCCGAATCCTTATATCAACTTCTCAATTATTTTTCCAAACATTTGCTTTGCATCCAGATAATAAATCAAGCAATTTATTATTTAAATATTTATAAAATAGCAAGCAGTAGAAGAGTTCAGATGTATTTTTAAAATGTGCATATAAATGAGGTTTTTACAATTTTTCTCCTTAACATAGTGCCTTCAGTTGATCTCAAAAGACAACCTTTAATTTTTCACTAGGCTTGAAATGGCATTAACAGAAGAAAAAGACCAAAGGCGTTACCTTCTTAATCTCCCTGGTGAGCATACAACGCTCAATTCTCAGCACAGTAGAGATATCGATGTGTTCTCTTGAGATGGAATTAAGCCAAGCTGTAAAACTGTCTAGTGTTGCCAGGAAAAGGACCCAAGTGAACTTCAAAATATTAAATATCCTCTTTATGATGTTATCTAAGGGGGAGGAAAAGCAACAGAGAGTTAACGCATGCAAATGCCTTTCTCTGTATTTCTGCTTGGAGTTAGTTTCAATTTTCCTTTATTGTCTAATAATAATCCAGGCTGCAAGACCCTGTCATACTAAGGAATCTCTGAAGATGGCTGGAGGCCTTTTGGCTGTCTGGGCCATTTTCCTGCCTGCATGTCTAAGCTTATCATCTGGAATCCCTTTTCTACCCCATAACTCCATGATCCTGCAATCAATAGTCATATGAACAGTCCCTGATCTTGGACACTGTATGTACAGGTCTGCAAAAATGAAACCCAAACATTTGGGCATCTCCTGAGAGCTATTCAACATCCCCAGCTCCAGTGATCCCAATAGCTGCTCCACCAGCACTTTCTTGTCTATTTTCTTGTGTGCTTTTCTCCGTGAATGGAGTTTGCGTTTTGTAACTGAACCTTGCTTAGCTCACTTTGAAAGTCTAACCTGCTAAAATAGTCTTTGACTCTCTCTCAGTTTTCCAGCCACCTGAACGTACCTCTTCATATTTAGTTTCCAAACCTTCTCTTTATTTAAATAGATTGCACTGTGTCATCAGCAATCTCAGACCAACTAGCTCAACTAGCAGTAATCATATAAATAATTTACAAAACGTTACTCTTGCACCATTTTGCTAAAGCAGTACACTTTCCCATGAGTAGGGCTTATGGGTTTATACCAACAATAGTAGCTTTCTTTTGCTCAACACAGCAACCTCAAGTTAATTTCTCATTTCAATAGCTCCTTTAGCATTACTGACTGCACCTAAAAAGCAGCAGTTTCAGCTTACTTTTCTTTCACTCCCAAGCATACACACCACACTTCAGTTCTTACGCAGTGTTACATAAATTCTAGAAGTTTTTCTTTCCAATTAGTTAGTTCCAGAGCTAGTTGTCCCTGCTAGGTTCCAAATCCCAGAGCACTAGACATAAAGATCAATTTTAGAGTAACCAGTCAAAGAGATATTAGAAAACTGCAAATAATCTGCCATGCAGGAACAAAATGCTTCAAGTAGATACTAAGGAGCCAACATAAGCACTGAAGCGTGATGATTTTAACAACTTCAGTTCTTAACCATACCACAAGATGGCAAGCAAAACTTTGCGGAGTGCACATTCACCCCTTACAAAGAATGCAAAGGGGAAACTAATAAAGCAAAAGATATCCGATGGAAGAACATACATGTGTCTCTGGGTGTGCAGGCAGGGTTGTATTCACATATGTGTGTAGAGAAACTACGGGAAAAAAATAGTGGTACATTCCTGTAAAGTGGATGCTGAAATGGCAGTATGTACCATTTACCTGAGCAATGTCATGTAACTTGTCCAGCATCTCTGAATACAGGAGCTTTTATGGCCTTCATTTGGCCGTACCATTATTTCAATAACATTTTGCAGGTTTTTTTCAGGACTTTTCTATATCTTTTAGAATTGGGAAGATTTTATGATTTATCTACTCAAATTTTATTCACATGTACTTTAACATACATATCTTGAAGCTAATGAAATCTTTTCATTGGTAATTAAAGGTAACACTGTTTCTGCTTCTAGGTGCATTCATTTCCTTTGAATTCCAGATGTAATATTATGAATAATTTCAAATAAGATGTAGCACTCATATGCATATATATATATATATACACATATATATACAACATATAAATAGCCTTTTTTAACTTACACTCTTCCTCTCTAGTATATCATTTCTGCTACTGACTTCAGGAGGATTGCAGCTCTCAGGTTAAAATTATCTTTATTACTGACCACCACTGGTATGCCATAGTCTCATCACAGTGCTTTGCCAAGCACTTCCAGTCTAATCTGAAAGGTCATTTTTCTCTCCGGGATGGAGGTGATTTAGTATACATTTTTAATGATGCTGTAGCTGTTCTGGCAGCTTTGCTGTTCTCTGAAACTTTTTAAAAATAATCTTTTAGGGATCAATTGCATCTAAACATCTTCAAAAAGGGAAACAAATATTTATTTTTTGCAGAGATTGTCATTCTAACTTCAAGGGTCAAATGCAGAGATGCCTTCTCTTTGCCTGAGAGTATGAGATAGGATTTGATCCAAGGTTAATAATGACACCAATGCTTCATAACAATTACTGTCAAATTTTTTCAACTATCTTCTTTAATATATATTACCTAGGACTGGTTAAAGCACCTTAAATTGACTACTGGAAATATAAATTGATTATTAACATCATTTCCTTTCCCTAACTCCTGTCTAGCACCAACTGCATTTCCCTTGGGGTGTGTTTAGGTGATTCAGTTTCATGTTTTAACACAGGTGACTGCACCACAAGAAAGTAACAAATAAAAAAGCCCACAAAACACCATCAGAAGACCCTGTGAGAAAGAAATGATACTTCATATTCTTGTAACCTCTTCCATGCTGTGGCTCACTCAAAGGCACAATTCTAACTGGGACTGTGGGAAGCAATTCCAAACAGAGAAGAAAAAGAGCTTTTGAAGACAAAGGAGAGAAGAGTGTCTTTTCTTCTTTTACTCCAGTTAGAAACAAAGAGCCAAGGTTAGAGTTATGATCCATTACACTTCTTTGCAGGAAAACTTTAAATATGGGCAAGATCCTGCAAACTGCTGGCATTTCTTCTGCTGTGCAGAGCATCCTCAAGTCTGATTATGAGTGAGAAAGGGTAAGATTGGGAAAATCCCTTTCTTTTAGAGGAGCTATTTGCACCTTGTTACACAGGTGAGTACTGGACAAAAGCATTATCTTAACATTGCTAAAACACATTGAAAAACCTCCAGGTCTTTGTGCTAAAAATAAAATTTCAGACCATTAAAATCAATGGACATGACAACACATACCTGAATGGAATCAGGATTGGAAGCTAAACTTAGGTATAAGATGTCCTATAATTAAAATATACAGCAAGTGATCAAGTCTGAGCCTGCAGATGTGTATTTGTTAAAGTGTAGGGTGGATAAGTGCAGTAAATTATATTCCAGGGGTGGAAGCTCCTATGCTCAGGACTCGTAAATCTGGCAATAGGAAATCTGAAAGTTGTTAGAAAGTTCTCACTACACAGATCAGAATGGATTTTGCTAGCTTTTATCCTAGCCTGGGATCTCTGCAGTGATGTCTTTGTGATATGCTGCTCACCCCACCAGTCACAACTGCATTGTAACAGCAGAGAAAACTTCTTTCTGCATTCATACCTGGTCCATCAGATTTCTTCTTGACAGGTTCCTCTTCACTGTCTTCATAGTCTGCATCAGTACCGCCTGTTGAAAGCAATGAGCAAAACAATGACAGAAGTGTAGGTGTAAATCCTATTCAAGCTAGAAAATGCTACTGTTATGAATCGGATGTGAGTGGTTCCTCACCTACCGCTATAACAGAAATCAGATTTCCATTTTTAAAGGACCCTGTCAGTGAAGGGGTTCATAGATGACCACCCCTCTCTTGTAATTTCCAGTGCCATTTTCTTACTGCATTGGCTGCTGAGCAAGAACATCTGCTGAAGTAAACCCATGCAATTCAGAGCTGCAACAGCCTCTCCTTCCAGTAACACACTCAGGCTCATTTCTTCAGCTTCAAGAGGCAATCTGATCATTGCTCTGATTTTCTCCTGACGCTGACTCATTAAGCCCAAATGAATTGAGTGGGACTTTCAGGTTGAAATAAAGCAGCAGAACTGGTTTGAGACTACCACGTGCTTTTCTTTTGGCCTGTAGCAGAACAGGGATGCAGAGAGTCACAGGCAGAATTGAAGGACAAACAGATTACTCTCCTTCTATCTAGTATCCCGAAACTGCAGATACAGCTTTGTTGGCAGCTGTCAAATTATAAAGCTCCCTCTTTTTGACAGGTGAAGATGACAAATGGAGGAAAAGTCCAGCTGATTCAGCCTGAATGGGCCCTCCTCTTCCGCATCTCTAAAATTCTGATTTTTTTTCTTTTCTTGTTTAAAAAGGAGCAAAAGATGAAGAAATATGAACCACTTACAAACCAATTTTCTTCAGAGGCATGAATGATTTTACAGTGCCAGTAAAAAACTATTAAAACCTGCATGTTTTCCTTTTGATACCTGCTGAATTCACTGTGAATTTAGGGGTGCCTGGGTACTTGGGTTCCTTTCTGAGTACGTCATTGAAACTGAAAAAAAACTTGATATTCTTCCCCTTGTGCCAACTCAAGCTTCTTTAGGGAATAATATAGGAAATGTGGCAAAATGGAATCCTACGTGGATATTTCATTGAATTTTTCTTACGGTTCTATTTGAATTAGAGCATTTCAGGAACCTCCTTATCAAACACTCCTTCAACAGAAAACATTAAGTCTGTCAAATTCAAAACTTTCCCCAGGAATACACATGAATTTATCATCAAGATTAGAGACTTTGAGCAACTCCAGAAAAATCTGGAGAATAAGATAAACATGTTTATGAAGAGAGGGAGTGAAAGGCAAATGTCCTTGCTCTACCTGATGCTGGCCAAACACCTGACATTTATGCTCCCATATTCTAGGGAAATGCCATTAACTACCATGTTATTGGTTTATAGGGTTATGCCTTCACAGAGGTTTGGCTTTCTTTTGCAAGTACTCTACTCTCACAAATGTTTTCATACATCTGATGTTTTCAGCTATGTGTTGAGTCTTCCTACTTGGCAAAAGTTTTGGGCATGTGTCTTACATCTCCATGCAAACCACATGTATCCCCACTTCTCCTTTATCTCACCTACTGCATATTGTGTAGAATGAAAGGATGTAGCTTGATCGGCCTTGCCATGGGCTGGGGCAGGGAGATACAGCCAGCCATTTCTCTATGAAGTAACTGCTACAGACTGGTACAGGGACATTGCAGCAGAATGTTCTTTTCCAGTTCCTAACCAGAACTGAGAGCATTCGTCTAAAAATCAGCTGCCTTTCACTACCATGAATAAGCAGTATTTAACACGTGTACATTTTTTAAAATACAGAAGCATACATACCATCCCCAGATCCTTTTCGCCTCCGCTTCTCCTCTTTCTGAAAACTTTTCTTCTCTTTGCGCCTCTGTCGTAGTGCAGTTTTAGGATCAGTAATCCAAGCCTGATAAACAAACTGGAAGGAACAAACTCATTTATTTCAAGGTTCTTCATGTTTTGAGACTAAGCCACAGAATAAGCCATAAGCAGGACTATATAGTTTGAGTAAACGCATTCAGATCTGCAGGGATAAGCAAATATTTTGAATCCCAAATCAAACACCTCCCCTGCGGATCTGCTGAGTTTTCATGTGCTATTTTTGCTTGCATAAAACCAAATGTGAAAACACTTGTGGGTGAACCAAGTTTCATTAGAACCCACAAAAATTCATGCTCTGAACTTTGGGAATTAATACCATGTTGTATATATGGGCTATTTCACCTTAGTCTTTCCATTCAATTTTATATGTGTACTTTATCTTTTTGCCCACAAGATGCAGAGTAATGGAAACTTTAAGAGAAAGTTTTGCAATCAATGAACTAAAGCATCAAAAAATGTGGTAGTATTTCAGTATAGGTATTTGTGTTTGTACATTTTTTTTAGATTGTAGGTAATTTTTTTCTTTTCACAGTAGAACACCAGTGGATTTACTATCTAAGCACAGTCCCAAACCCAGCACTCAGGAATTCCTCAAATTTCATCCTAATTTTGACAATGGCTCCCTTTGGTGCTTCAGATAAGTCACTTATGAACCCTTCTGCTACTATTTTTCCAGTTGTAAAATGGGGACAGTGATACTTACATATATCAAGGGGATTTAATAAGGACAAATCCTGCTCACAGCACTGACTCAGATCAACAGTCTGCTGACCTGTATGACTACATTAAGCATGGAATTGGTCCAAAATATTTATAAATGCTACAACAGTGGAAAAAAAAAGTAAAAAGAAGTTACCAAGAAGTAACTTGTTGAATAGTTCTGCTCAAGAGGTGAAGGAAGGCTAGAGAAAAAAAGCAGTAACACTTTTGTATCTTTTTTTTTCCATTCGACACAAAATGTGAATAACAGAGACTAAAATAACTGAATCTTCGCCATAGCTATTTATGACAAAAGATGTTCTTTTGTTCCTTTTGCATTTTTCATTCAAAAATGAAAATCATCTTTGATTGGCACTGCATTGTTTCCTATTTCTAACCAACACAGACTGGTAACAGAGACAAGGCAGGGAAGCCTGCAGATACATGCATGAGGATGAAAATAAAGCACAGGAATAAAACAGCTCTATTAATTCACAAGACAAACATGCATGCAATGACAGAAACACACGTATATCTCAGTGAAGCTGGAGCTGCCCCTTACAGGACACAACAGTAAAAATTGCTATTTGGCTTATTTATATTTTTAAAATTTGCATGAACAAATTGATTTGGAACATTAAAAGCATTTTTTTTTTAAACTGTCAATATGAGTTTTACTGAATTTAAAAGGGAAAAAATACTTTCTTCTGTTTTGTTCATCTATACAATAAAGGAGAGGAAATTATTATGGTACTGTTGATAAGCAGGTTCTCTTCCAAATCTCTCGAGGTCTGTATATCTATTTTTATATGTCTGATTTGTCCAAAACAAGCACCATGTGAGAAAACGTGTGGGATCAGAGGCACTGGTTCCTCTTTCCTTTGTAATATGTGCTTGCCAATGAAGGTGATCTGAGGGAATGGTGATTCCTAAGTGAAACACCAACACATTACTTACCGAAAGTTAGAAACTGTCAACATCTACTATCGAACAGTTAGCTGAGAAGCTGTATGCTAGGCACAGCCATAGTGTGAATACAGAAATTAGAGATAAAAGGCAGCCTTGGAAGAGGGTAGGAGATTAGAATGAATGAAAGGCATTGTTTAATAAATGTATTATAACCACTTACGTTAAGCAGTGGATATTTTAAGAGCTGACTGGGTGCATACATGTGTATTACTTTAGATTTTTACCATGGGACAAAGGTATGAAATGCTACATGTATTCAAGGAAGATGAAAAAATGTTGAAGATGCACAAATCTGTTTTGTGATGATGAAGGCCAGAAAAATAGTGAGATAAAAAAACGGTTTTGCAACAGAATGTGTGTTCTGAAAATATTTTACCAGCTTTCTGAGATCAATTACCACATTACCCATAAGATGCATGCAACTTGACGTGACCGTCTTGTACAACAGTATCAGAAGAAATTTAGAATTTGGGTCTGCATTTTCTCTCCAGGGTTGCACTTAAGGCAAGACAGATTGCATTTCTTGTGGCTTGACCATGTCAAAAGTAACAAATGTATTGCATTTACAAAGAATGAAACTTTGGCTGTCATTATTTTTCATATCATTCACATAAGAGGAAAAATGCAGACAAGGACAGAGGTATATGTTACACCAGGATCTATGGGATAGGATTGAGCACTCACAAAACGTCAAGTACCTTTGCTGCTTTGATTAAATACTGAAGAATAGTTTTGGGTAGTTTAATGACAGACTTTGGCAAGGCTAAAATGGCTGAAGCAAATTTTCCAATAGCTCTCTATAAAGAAGGACAAAGCAAGAGCAATTAGTAGAAAACAAGAAAATATTAATAGGAAGTATCTACTGCATTATTATATCTAGATTATTAAGAAAGAATTTACATTGACTGAATATGGAAAAAAAGATCATGTGTGATGTCCACAATAAAATTTCAACGAGATGATTTTTAACTGCTTGTGTTATCTAACAAACAAAATCTTCTAGTTAACCTTTGAGGTGACTATTGCAGACAATTTACACTTAAAAAAAAAGAACAATTAAAAATAATTCTTTAGCAGGTTCTGTCACAAAACAAGTTCATTTTGCTAATACTTTTATTAAGACCACATACACTGTGATGGAAGGCGTATGAAGTATGATGACCTAATGATGAACAAGCTTTTCATAAACAAACATAATTTTCTGTTTCAGGTGCTCCTCTCCCACATGAAGCCACCCAACATCTTCATGTTGCAGATATTGCAGAACTGGCCACTTATACAGAACGTCTAGCTGGAGTTTTGAAATAAAGACCAGATCCTCCAGTCTAAGATTAATGGTTTCTGGACTGTGCTTTAAAAAATATGACAAAAACCCACCAACCAACCAATCAAACAAACAAACAAAAAAAA
>VXAL01000776.1:227384-246208 GCA_013399475.1 Chauna torquata | reverse complement strand
CTCAGTGCTTGGTACCAACACATCTTAACAAAATGTTGTCACCAATTTTTTTAAAAATCATCAGAAACAAGAATGCAAACTTTCCTCTATACCTGCATGAAAACCAGAAAGAAAGATGATCTAGAAATTTATGAGCCACTTCTATGGTCCAAGGTGTGTTAAATGGAAAATATACAAAAAATAGTGTAAATGGTAGAAAATAAATCTTACTTATTATATTATATTTCACCCAGATTTGGTTTTGCCTTTTTTAAGGTCAGGAAAAAATCATTCCATATTATTACCACTCAGGCAGTTTAGTAAATGTAATTAATTACTAATATAATTTAAGTATATGAAACAAATGCACACCAAATCAATTAATTAAATAAAATTTATTCATCTTGTAATTCAGTAATATCGCCTGGGAAGCTTTGCTTGAAAGCTACTGGCATAAGGAACAGAACACCATTGAGGCAGTTGCTTGCTCTTGCTTGGGCTGGGCTTTCAGTAATGCACCAATTATGGAGAGATGTGAGCTTGCACCTGGTTGGGAATACTCATCTGCAAAAAGTTACCCGTTTGCTTAAGATTTTAGAGTTGAGGACCTAAAAACATTCTTTAGTATTTCTGAAAATTCTTCAACAACTAAAACTTCAATCTTATAAAGATTAAAGCAATCTTACGAGTGTTTCACTAACTTTTTCACCCAAGTCCTTAATTTAAGCCAGTGTGTTCTATACTTGGTACTACGTAACATCAAGCAGTCTACATATAGGAACTAATTTATGAAACTTGAGCTATCTTTTTAACATTACAATATCCTCTTACTTCAACACAGTCCATCACTTAAAATGCCAACATAATTAATTAACTTTATCCTCTAAAAGAAAGGAGAGGAAGTGATATGGTTGCCTTTTGTAATATTAAGCTCTTTATAATCCAAGGATATATTTCTCTGGTGCACAAGGATCACTAGTATAGAAAAAAAAAAGGAAAAAAAAGCATTTTTTTAAGCATTTATTCTTTTCCATGAGAAGTTGCTTGTTTTGGGGATAGTTTCTTATTACGATAACATCTACTGAAAACCAGAAAATCACTGAAGCATTCTACAGCAGTGCCAAAGGCAAGACAGCTTCCTCACTTGTTTGTATTGCCATGCAGAAAACTAAAGCTCAGATTCTGAAGCTTTGTTTTTGATTTTTGTTTTCCTCAGGCATAAATGAGTGAAGATATGATTTCAGTACAGTTCTTGTAGGAATTTGGCAATGCTTAAAACAAGCAAAATTGCATTTTAAATTGGCAAGAAATTTCATTTCCAATACTTTTCAGATGTACTTTAGATGTACTAGCTGCTTTAACATATGAGCCTGTGTTAACAGAAGCCTAAATTTTTTTTCAGCTGCCAACTACCAAGCAAATTACTATAAAGTACCTGAAATGCAGATTTTTTTCGAGGCTCTTCCTCTTCTTTTTTCTCCTCTTCCTCTTCCTCTTCGCTATCCGTCTCAAACAAATAATAATTTCCACTTCTGACCACTAAGTGAAACAAAATATTTTCTTATTTTTCTGAAAAGTTCTATTCTGAACTGTCCCAAGAACTATAAACAGCCAGCCAGTCATTTATGAATTCATAATCAGGAGAGGTGAAAACAGAGAAGAAGCAAGAGATGAATAGGTCTCAGGCAACTTATCCGGTGTTAGTCTGTGATACTTTGGGGCATGAATGAGAGCTATACAAGAACTAAGGAAACATCACCATGAGAAGAAAATGTNCTTCATGTATTGATGGAAGGAAATTTTTTAGAAAAAAAAAAAGGCAGTTTAGTTTAAATGAATTGAGAAGTGATGGTTACTTGAGGGAGTAAAAAGAGCCCAGCAGGTAAATAAATGAATTTACATAAACAGTACCACTGGACAAAAAATACAGAACTGCTCTTTAAAATGCTCAGGCATCCTTCAAACTATGGGATGAGATGGTACAAGTTAATGCCTTCTTCAAACTTTTGAGTTTTGATGAGGTAATGGAAAACCTTGGTTTGTTTAAAACAAATCATTTGGATTCTATTAATGTGATCAGAAATGAGTTTCAATTTTTTGCCCATGGATTCAGAAAGAATCTGAAACCTTGATACAATAAAGATGCACAGTGAATAAGCTAGGCCTTATATCCTTGAACAGAAGCAATGTTTTTATTTCTCAGATGGTAAGAGGCCTATATGAATAAACAAGGGAAACAAAAGAAACGAAAAATAAGATAATGAGCAAGAGAAAAACCAAAATCACAGCATTACATTCAGCAGTGAAGACTGGTAAATAATTTCTGCATTTAAGCTGAAATATTTAAAGGAACAGTTACTTAGATGAAATGTCATACAATCTGGATATATGGAGCAATACATATTTATATTGAAAAGTGTATTTAACCCTCATTATAGGCTTCTGGAAAACTAACAATAGCTTTAATTCTATTCAATCATACCTTAAATTCTACACAGATCCTCTGTACATAGGTGGTCACACAACTACAGTAGAAACCTCAGGGTAAGCACACTGTGAAATTTGCCAGAGGTCCATTAGGTCATAACTTTAGCATCTAAAATTCCCTCACAGAGAAAATCACGTGCCTAGTTATGACTTTGTAACATCAATGAAAGCCCTGCAGAGGGGCAGAGTCCATTTTAGCAGTTCTAGTTGTTGAACTGAGGTTAAAAGAAAGTCTGGAAATTTCTTGGGTCAAGCAAATTAATCGTTTGGTACAGGGCCTTCTAAGAAAGACCGTTTAAAAAGCACTGAAGAAATAAATGTATTTTAAGAGTCAGTAGTCTGCAGTTCTCTTTCATAAAAAAGTCCCTCATAAGCAGCAATGGAAATTGTCCGCACAAAAGATCAGCAGGATAAGGTCTGGCATCTAGGGGAAACACACACCGCAGTGCAGCTCCTTACAGTCTCAGAACAGCACCCAGTCAGACTTGGAAGGCCTGAGCTGGCAGAAAACAAATCAAAAATGACCTCCCTCCAAAATTTTTAAGTTAAAGTATATCTAAAGGGACACCATAATGTAGTAATTCCATCCCTTTTACAACTAAAGAGGGAGGTATGATTGAATAGCAATAATGCATTCTTGCACACATCAAAATGGAGTAAGAAGTGTGTTAGCCACCTACAGGGATTATTCAAGAGACCAAATTTTACCACTAAAATAATTCATGGCTAGACTGGACTCAGAGCCCCCCCTCCTACTGCAAAATGGGACTTTCTCCTGCTAGGAAAAGGGACTTAGCAGGCTTTCCTTGTGGGATGAGATGGAGGAGGCAGAAGGGAAGTCTTGCAGGAGAAGTCGGCATAACATCAACACCTGCTTGTGCCCAGAGGGAAAGAGCTCCCCAGGACAGCTGTGAACTCCATCATTTCCATTCCATCAGACACAACTCTGTGCCCAGGAGAAGCTGGGGACCTCTAAGCATGCGGCCCTAACTCCTGCTGATCTTTGTGGGGCTCCATATCTAATCCACAAGCACTGAGGAACCATACCTCCCTGCAAGGGAGACCATGAGTGAGTGTAAATGAGGAACCCTCCCTGATGTTTCTCACCTTTTCTACTCAGACCCAAATTCATAACTGAGTTTTAATTACTATGGATATAAAATGAGGCATCTTTCTGTAGAATAAATTAAAACAAGTGGTATAAGAATAACAATAACAATCTAAATTAAACATCAGAACTGGGATAAAATTTTGAGCTTCAGCAACCTCAACAGCATATATACAGCCACAGCCACAACCCCATTTACTGAGAAAAACAGCCACATACTGGAGAATGCTGCAGGGTTACAGCACAGTGTTTCAGAAGGACACTTCTGAATGGGCAATGATAGATGGGGAACATCACTCTATTTCCAGTTTGTAAGCCTGTGAACACCTACTCTAACTGCCATGTTTCAATGAGTGGGGAAGCAAGCCACATGGCAGGCAATCACTGTATGCAGGATCAGGGTCTATGATGTTTCCCACAAGGTTTTGCATTATTGCAGTAAATAATCTCAAGAATGCTCACTGTTTAAATACTAAAACTTAAGTTGCCACTTAGAACATTAAATAATGAGGGTGAAATAAGTAAAAGCCAAAGTCAATGTCTCTCTTTGAGCAGTTCTTCTCACTACAAAACCAGTGGTGAATAAACAAGAGACCATATCCCATTCCTTCAAAATCACTGTAGCTTGAAAATTCTACAGCAAAAACTCACAAATTATAGTTTTGATCTGTTTTTTTCATTATGGTTCTTAATGAAACTACAGGGCAAGAAGTTTGTTTTCATAAGACTTTTGAAAAGGGATAGGTCTCTCTAAAGTGGCTGTGTGCCCTTTAGAAAAATAAAAACAGAGACACAGTTTACTTGTGACTTGATAGAAATAAGCATCTGACATTCTGTTAAACACTGTTTGCAAATATATATGCTGCAGTTATAAACAAATATACATACATAAATGAAGGAGTATGTAGATGCGTAATATTTTTACAAGGAGTAACTCTTGTTAAACTAAATGATCAAGTGCAATATAGACATTTAACTCTGGTCAGTGCTATACACTTGAATATTTTAAAAATCTTCAGAAGTTATTAAATAGTTAAATATGTCTGATTTCCTTAAACAAAGATCCAACAGAAGGACATCAGATTTGAGACTGCAGTCTACTCAGTTTTCTTCTGTTTTACCCAATCCATAATGTAGGGAAGAACTTTATTGTATACCTGGACTGGGACAGAAACACATTAGAATGTCATAATGCAACTATGATATGAGAAGTACTCACTAATAATTTCTTGTGCACAAGGCTGAACACACTTTTGCTCTCAGATAAACACAAAAATGGAAATAACAAAACAACTGGCATCAACAGCACGTTAAAGTGTGATCAGAGATATTCAGCTGAGCTCTGTGCAGCCTAGTCCTGGGAGTAGTCTAGCTGCCTTACTGTGGCACTCATATTTCTACAGTTGTCAGTAGAATGACTGATGAACCGTAAAAAAGATATATGATGTGTGTATATGAAAAAGAAAATACGACTAATCTTAGAATGCATTGGCAAACCTTCACCTTCACATGTTTAAATATATTGTGCTTTACACTAGTGGGGAGTTGAGACTTTTGAGGCCAAAATAGATTCTTTTTGGCACATGTTTTTATCTGATTTGATATCTTTCTAAAAATGCCCAAAGTATCATAAGCTATGCTACCAACAAAAAGAAATTCAAAATATGATTAAGTTCACCATTTTGAAGATTCAGAAATAGAAATCATTTGTTAAAATAAACAAGACTTCTATCAAGTCACAATCATAAAATCAGGCATAAAACAAATAGGTCATGGGAATGCCTTCATTCTGGTCAAGGATATAAGGATTAAATCCACATATTTGTAAGATGATTGAGAAAACCTACTGGAAGCATGATCAACCCAAGGCCGCCACCACAGCTTTTTTTTGCCCTTGGCTTTCTCTTTGTCTGCTTCTCCTAAAATAAAATATGTCCAAACATTAATTTTACAAAATGAGAAACATATTTCTTACACTGATTAATCACTTTTCATTTCTCTCAAAAGAGCTAAATTTCATAGGAACATCAGATGTTAGATCTACTGAACATATTCAATATAAAAACCATTCAGAAGCATGACCACCCAGCACAAATACTCTAATTTATGCAGCAGATAGAACAGCATTCTACTCTAAAACAGCTTAAAAGTTCAGTTTTGTGTTTTAAAACATACAGTCACGCTTCACTGTAATATCAAGAAGAAAATGTTTTCCCTCCTCTCAAATCCCCCTACATTTCAGGCTCCAGAATTTTAGATCCAGTAGATGTTGATCCTAAGTCAATGCTGGAAATGTTGCACTAGATAGGTATCATTTATCTGTTCCCACACTTTAAACAACATTAAAAAATACACAAATATTTCAGTGACTGAAAAAAGCTTCACAGCATCCAAAAACCCTTGCTGGAAACCTGTGAATTCTACCTGTTTGTAACATGGTGGTTTATAAATAGTAAGTTTGTTCAAAACAAACCTCTGCTGCTATTCAGCTCTTTGCCAACAGCTTGAAGTTAACCAAAAGTAATCTCAAAGCAAACTCTTTTCTCTAAGTCTTCTCGCAGTACAAAATCCCAGATTTTTTAGCTGAATCAAGCTCCAAAATGTTACTGAGCTAACAACCTTGTTCAGTGATGACAGTTTTGAAGAACAATTTCTCACTTGTCCAGCTATCAGGTCTTTTAGGTCCTTAGCGCTCAACTGCAATTATGGCACGAAAATGGTTAACAGTACCTTCATCTTCTTCTTCAGAAACCTTCCGAATCTCGGGCCCTTCTGAGGACTCCTGGGTCATGCTTAGCATCCTCTCTTTACCCTTTTTGTATTTTTGCTGCCTGGCTTTGATGCGATCCATTCTAGCAAAAGAAAGAATCTTATTATATTCTCGTCTTCACCCCTTTTCACCCACACTGAAAAACAGCTGTTAAACACATCCATACACACACACACACACACACACACACACTAACATTTTTATCACTAATCTTGCCTTTAAAAATAAGGAATTAAACGGCTCTGAAGGGGCTAGCTGAAAGGGTCAAACCTAGAGGTTCACTCACTGGTCAGCTAGAGCTGGGTTACCTGCTACCATGTGACTGTTTTACCTACTCCCCTTCAACTATCTTATAATTATTTAAAAATGAAAGAATTGCTGTCAAGTGCTACAACACAGCAAATGACGTTCTGAGAAAAAAGGACTTCTGCCTAATGCAGTGGTTTTCCTGAAACTCGCCACTCAATCAGGAACGTGCCTTTTCCTGCACTACTTGTGCTACACCTTCACCCTTTAGGCTCTCATGTGTCCCACATATCCACAACTACAGGAGACATAAACTGGTTCAATTTTGTTCAGATACAGGCAAACCTTCAATTCTCCTTCCTGCAATCCTGTATGCAGCACAATCTGGTCTTTTAAGACTTCTAAGTTTTCTCATTTTGGAAAATAATAGTAAAAAACCTGAAATCAACAGTTAAAAATTATTTCAATATAATTGGATTAGAAGCAAACCATTCATTAATTTTAGTGATGAAAATGCACTCAGACATTTTTATTAATCTGTCCATTTGTTAGGGAGGAACCAGCCACTGAAAAGTAAAACATTCTTTTATCACAGCTAGTTGCTATTATTGTATTTCAGTAGATGATTCAATTTCTTTCCCTATCATTCATATCATGGCTATCTGGGGAGGTCCCAGTTGACTGGAGGCTTGCAAATATGGTGCCCATCTACAAGAAAGGCTGGAAGGAGGACCGGGGAACTACAGACCTGTCAGTCTGACTTTGGTGCCAGGGAAGGTTATGGAGCACATCATCTTGAGTGCCATCACGCGGCACATACAGGACAACCAGGCGATCAGGCCCAGTAAGCACGGGTTTATGAAAGGCAGGTCCTGCTTGACCAACCTGATCTCCTTCTGTGACAAGGTGACCCGCTTAGTGGATGAGGTGAAGGCTGTGGATGTGCCCTACCTAGACTTTAGTAAGGCTTTTGACACTGTTTCCCACAGCATTCTCCTGGAGAAGCTGGCTGCTCATGGCTTGGACAGGCGTACGCTTTGCTGGGTTAAAAACTGGCTGGGTGGCCGGACCCAAAGAGTCATGGTAAATGGATTTAAATCCAGTTGGAGGCTGGTCACCAGGGCTCAGTACTGGGGCCAGTTCTCTTTTATATCTATATCAATGATCTGGACGAGGGGATTGAGTGCACCCTCAGTAAATTTGCAGACGACGCCAAGTTGAGCAGGACTGTTGATCTGCCTGAGGGTAGGCAGGCTCTGCAGAGGGATCTGGATAGGCTGGACCAATGAGCTGAGGCCAACTGCATGAGGTTCAACAAGGCTAAGTGCTGGGTCCTGCACTTGGGCCACAACAACCCCATCCAACACTACAGGCTGGGGAAAGAGTGGCTGGAAAGCTGCCTGGCGGAAAAGTCCCTGGGGGTATTGGTCGATAGCCAGCTGAATATGAGCCAGCAGCGTGCTCAGGTGGCCAAGAACAGGCTGCCCACGGAAGTAGTTGGGTCACCATACTGGGAGGTATTCAAAAGGCATGTAGATATGGTGCTTAAGGACACAGTTTAGCGGTAGACTTGGCAGTGCTAGGTTAACAGTCGGATTGGATGATCTTGCAGGTCCTTTCCAACCTAAGTGATTCTATTCTATTTATCTGCTGCTGAAGTTTGTCTCTGTAAGTTAAGACAACCTGGTTGTTAAAAACTTATGGCTGAAGGTTCTCTTCATCCTAACCAGCCTAACCTGTATAAAGTACTGACGGGCACTATCGAGTGAATTAAAACAAGCACCCTCTATTGTTCAAGTCAGACACACTGCAAATATGAACCAGTGATTTTTATAGAAATGTAGATTAGCTTTGGTGTTGTTGTAAGCAGTACCATCTCCTTGATCTTAAACTGTTGTCCTGGTTTCAGCTGGGATAGAGTTAATTTTCTTCATAGTGGCTGGTATGTGCCCTGTTTTGGATTTAGGAGGAAAATAATGCTGATAACACACCAAAGTTTTAGTTGTTGCAGAGCAGCACTTGCACAGAGCCAAGGACTTTTCAGCTTCTCATACCACCCTGCCAGCAAGGAGGCTGGGGACGCACAAGAAGCTGGGAGGGGACAGAACCAGGACAGCTGACCCAACCTGGCCACAGGGATATTCTGTACCATATGGCATCACAGGGGACAGTAAAACTGGGAGGGTTGGTTGGGGGGGAACCACTGCTTGGGGATGGGATGGGCATCGGTCACTGGGTGGTGAGCAATTGCATTGTGCATCACTTGCTTTGTATATTCTTTCATTATTACTATTATTATCATTGTCATTATCATTATTATTTTGCATTTCTTTTCTGTCCTATTAAATGTCTTTACCTCAACCCACGAGCTTTTACTTTTTTTTACAATTCTCTCCCCCATCCCACTGGGTTGGGGGGGAGAGTGAGCGAATGGCTGTGTGGTGCTTAGCTGCCTGCCAGGTTAAACCACAACAACTGTGCAGAATTAACAGAAAAGAATGTTTTCCAAGACAGGCACATCTTTCCCATTAGGATAAGGTTGACTCAAGCACAGAGCAGCACCAGCAACAGCCCAATACATCTGGTAGGAAACCCCAGCCACACCAGCAGGGTGCACAGTCCCTGCAGTGTTCTGATCCTTCAGTTATGCAGATGGAGGGGGTTTTTACATTTGCTTAGGAAGCCGTTATGGCTTTTCATGCTTGCTGATGGAGGGACTTTGAAAGCTTTTTGTAATTACTAAAGAAGAATTCTGGCTGGATACAAACAAAAGCACACTGGCAGTATAAAGAGAAAGGATCTCCTGGACAGTTAAGCTGAATGAAAATATTTTCAGTGAAGGTAAAATATATATCTATATATCTTGCAACCAAACACCAGAGGAGGAACCACAAACTAAACAGAATGAACAGGCATCCAGCAAATTTTAGCAGGAATAGAAATATATAGAATGAAATCCTAATACTGCTAAAGTCAATGAGAATATTGTCATCCATTGCATCAGGGCCAGGATATTACTAAGCTTCGTTAGCCTGTAGTGATTTTAGGGTATTTAGCTAGCTCTTAACTACAGCTTCCCTAACTCGGCCCTTTGCTGTTCAGATTTCTGCTTTTTTAACCCCACTCCTGTGTCTCAGTGTCCCATTTTTTAACCATCTAGACTTGCACCTGCAAATGAGACAGAGTTAATATGGCAGTCCTTATTAGTAATCTGCCTACCCTTTTCATGAGTTTCACAGGGGAATTGGCATTTCATTGTCCTCTTTCCTACTTTTATGAGAGATAGGGAGAGAAAAAACAAGAGAACAGTAGGGTATTAGTGAAAAGGAAGGAAGGAAGGGAGGGAGGGAGGAAGAAGAAAAAAGAAAGATTTTTTTTCACATTTCCTCGCATCGCATACCACACAAAATAGGATAACCCAAAACCACAGAGTGAGCTGGACCTCTACCAGAAAACAAAATATAGCAAGTAATATTATAAACCGTCTCTTAAAGAGAAGACTATATGGTCACATTGCTATGATACTCAAGTGTGGAACAATTAAATGCTGGTCTTGTTAACTTGTCATCATTAGATTTCTAAGGTTTAGAAGAGCCTTCAGAGTGAGCAGTGATGTTCACATCTTCTCTCTTTATACAAAACACTTGTTTCCATTACAATTTCAGGCTCACTGAGGAGTAGGTACATCAATATATTTCACATTGATTTTTTATGTCTACCTTGCAACTTTTGGTCCTAGAAACGTAACTCCATTTTTAAATGAATGTTTAGATTCTGCAGTACGTTGTCTTTCTGGAAAAGATGACTCTTAAACTACATAACATTGAAATACCTAAGATCTCTGAACACCCAGGGCACCATTTTTGTAGCTGCAAAATCATACTTCAAAAACCTAATCAGCTTTTCTATAAAATAAAGGGTTAGATAAATACCAACAAGCAGTGAAAAACATATACACACATACGCGTGCGCACGCGTGCATGTGTGTGTATATATATATATAAATACATACTGTCTTTTCAGCTGATCCATTGATTTTTTTTCCTCTTCAATTCTTGCCTTTACAGCCTTGACAATTGTAGCCTGGAAAAGCTCAGCACCCCTACGGCAGATATAGGGGCAGAAGAAAGGAAAGAAGGAGAGGAAAGAGTAAATGTTTCCAACTTTGCTGTATGCCAGCTAATCACGGAGAACTGTGTGTTCCCTCTGTATGCTACTTCATCAAACAAAGCAAATCCAAGGCTGGAAAGAAATAACCAATGAATGTAGAATACTAATCTGTTTACAGTCAATTATTTCAAGAGCTGGGGTCAAATGCTGTGATCCCTACTCAGCCTAAAAGTTCCTGTAGCCGCTGATGGGCCATTTGAGTTTCCAGTCCTGAAAAATGCAGAACATGGATGGGTTCAAGGCTGAGTTAGGACTTCTTGCACCCTTCCAGGATTTGGTGTTTATAGTTGTTTCAGCATTGTAATCATCTTGACGCTCTGCCTCAGCCCCCTAGAAGTTGTGAGCCAAGTCCAGCTCAGGACTTTCGCCTTTATTCAGGACCATGATGAGCATAGCTTCAGCTTCACTTTCACCCTCTGAACATCACAGTGCTTCCTATCTGATGACACAAACCCTTCAGCAGGTTTCTGGTGTGCCAAAAGAATACGACTTCTAACTCCATTTCATTAGAAATGTAATTGACTCGGTGATTTGGATATCCAGAATTCACATTATTCACATTATTCGAGACTGAAGAGTCTCAAAGACTCTCTCAGAGAATCTCAGAGAAGTAGAATAGATTTAAAGCCTTTTTTTGGGGGGGGGCAGGAATTCAGTAAGAACATCTATAGATTCAGGAGTCTACTTCTAACTAATTTTTCAACCATTTATTCTGTAAGATTTTTGGCTCTTCCATGTAATATGCAGGATAATCAGAGCAACATTTTTTTTCAAAGGAATACAATCAAGACTGACAATTGTTTTTGTCCCAAAGTACAGTAAAGTACAACAAAGGATGACGTGTTCTCCTTAGCAACTTGATCACCCCTAAATTCTTATGGACTGTTGAAAACTGACACTGGAGCTTCGTCACTATTGTTTGAATCACAATTTAATCTTATTTGGGTAAGGACTTTGTATTTCACAATATTAACTTTAACTAGAATACAGGCTCAGACTATACTGTCTGAATCCAAATATGACCTTCTCCATAGTCCAAATAATTTCAAAGCTTGGATTTTAGCAAGGCAAGCAGCCAGCTAAAAAAATTAATAACATCGCTGTATTTATATGACCCTCCTTCCTGTAATATCTCAGTACTTCCTGGTCATTAATACATTTATCTTTACAAAGCTCCTGACATAGGCCAGTATGTCTCCCCTTTTGCTGCTGGAGAACTGAAGGCTGGGCAGGTTCAGTATCATACCAAAAGATACAAAGCTGAAAGTAGAAATCAAACGTGTTTTTTTCAACCCAGCCCAATGCCATTTAAATTGGTCTGCTCTTTCCTTCTGGATGCAAACTTTCCAATTTAGAAGGCGTTATGATATTCATGACTTTGTTTTGTGCTATGTTCACTGTGAATGTAACACACACACAAAAAAAACTACAAAAAGGCAGTATCCAGTAGTCTTTCGCATTAGCACTGAAATTCACCCCAAAACAAAACCCTGAGAGAGGCAATGCGGGACTGAGGCATGGAACTAGGTAGCCCAGTTTACAGTGGTAAATTTTGGTCAGTATGGGTAGCTAAACATGTTTCCTTTTTAAAGAAATGTCTGGAGGGGGAAGGAGAGGAAGATAAAAGAGGGTGCTTTTTAGGACATGCAAGTCAAATTTGCCCTCAAACATGGACAGAAATCAACGTGCACATGTTTTTTGGGGGGGAGGAAAATTGCCATAATGCATTTAATCCAATATTAACAAAAGTAATTCCTCAGAAATCTTACTGAAATCAATAATTTCACTCCTGATCTGCCTTTTTATTAAAAAACAAACAGAAGAATGGTTGTGCTAGTGATAGCTGTGAGTGGATGCTTGTGGAAAAGTGTAAGTAAGAGGCCCAAACAGAGTGACGCTTCCTTGCCACACCCAGTTGGAGTTCAGTGATGTGACACTTGGGGTCATCCTGAACCAGATGTCATAAATTCTCTGTATTTTTCCTGAGGCGACATTTTTTGGAGATGTGGTTTTTAAAGTACATTGTCACAGACTTTGATCTGAGTGTTTTCTTTCCAAGGATTAGAAACTCTGGCATTTGCTCTCATACATACTGATACTGAGAGACTGCTGCAACACACATCAACTTTCCCAGCTTTTAATTAAGGCTATCAGAGCATGATTGGTAGGTTTAATTTCTATCAGATTCTCAATTAGTTTCTTTGCTCATGTGTGCTGTGTCAGAGTTGGATTTGCAATTATTAAGTTAGCATGGATTGTTTAAATCACTGTTAACTACCAGGACTCTATGGTACTATCTATTATAAACAAACAAGTACAGTTGTAACAAGAAACCTGAGCTGTTTAATTTCTTCCTTTAAATACTTTATGTTACCTTGATGCTAGGATCTGAGAAGCTTTTATATCTGCAACCACATGAAGGAAGTAGTAACTCATGAAGACTCTTCTTTGCAGCAGCAGGAAAGCAAAACATATACTGTCCCAGATGATTCCTGCTTCTCCACTAGGCAGTTTACAATCTACATTGTTGGTTGCTGGAAAAAGAAACCATCAGCATAAGCATTAGTGTATTAATTATTTTTTACAATGTTTAATCATTTAAATAATGCCTTTAAATGACTTTAAATAAAGCCTTTAAATTCCTTGAGGAATTTAAAATTCCTAAAAACCCTGAGGTCCTTCAATTTCATTTTTCTTAAGAAAACTGACATGCATTTCCATTTGAAGTACAATATATTTTCTTTTACAGTAAATTGGAAAGCTTCCAACAATGTGATATTCCATGAAAACTGAGAATTCACCAGAAGTGAAGAATTTTCAAGCAAATTCACCCTGTCCTAATAAGTATTTGGAAAAACAAAAAAAAAAGATTGGAAAAAAAAAGTATTGTTTGTTAGCTTAAAATATTTGATTTCAGCACTTTTTAGAACGATGTTTCAGTATTTTTCATTTCAAAATGACTTTTTGTCTCATTTTTCTGTTAAGAACAATATCGACATGAGAAGGAAGTGTTTTACTTTTGTCAGAATAATTTTTTTAATTGACTACTACCACCTAATATTTTTCTTTTTCCTCTCCGCATTTCAGTTCACAGTAATCCTTGAATGTTTCCTTCCATTGCAGAAGAGAAAAAAATATTTGAAACCACAAAACTGCCCCCTTTGGAGTAGGAGGAGAAAGGCAGAGAGGAAATCCCATTCCTCCTACCTCTAGATTTTGGCTTTGTCTATTTCTTCCTTTCTTTCTTTATTTATTCTCTAAAGACAGCTCTCTTGGTGATACTCAAAAATTAAAACTGGGTTTTGTGGAGCTAGACTAAAGTCTAAATGGCCTACAATGCCCTACAGAAGGGACAGAAGGACTCAACGTAGAGACTCTGGCTCAAAGCTGGCTTTACAGTCACGCAAGCCAGCCTAACAGGTCTGGAAGTTTGAGCTTCAAGAGCTTCTCAGCCAGCTGTGCCCATCCCCTGGGGAGTCAGAAACCCATGTCTAAGTTTCTGATTCTGCTCCAAAAGTTTTGGATAATATGAGAACCATCGGGCACCGATTATGTTGTGAATTTGTGCCTTCGTATTTTCTTTCTTTACCTCTATTGCCTGTTGATGTATTAGGATGACACAAGGATTTTTGAAACAGGAATTCAGAACTTTGCTGCAGACTCACTAGGATGAAACAGCTCTGTTTTAAATTCCCCCCCAAAAAAACAAACAACCAAAACACACTGAAAAAATCATGTGTTTTCAAACCGTCAACACAGGGTGTCAGGCCAAAGTGGAGCCAAATTGATAGCTCAGTGAGAGGTGAAGGGTCTCGCTCCCCATACTTCCTTCCTCCATCCTCTTGCCTCTGACCACATACGCTACCCACTCCCACCCTGTTATCACCACAAACTTGAGAATAATCATAAGAATTCCCTAAGCACATTGTGCCTCCAGAAAATTACCACTTTTATGCTGGCTTAGTGTCTTGCCATTTCAGTGAACCGAACTGGTTTACCCTTTGAGCAGCTGAACACAAGACCTGCTGCACAGGGAGGAGTGGGAGTTTCCAGCTGGGAAAAGGTGCCTTATCCTTGCAGTGGTGGTGAACTGGTAACTGAGCTCAATTTGCATAGTGAAACCATAACCCCAATTATCACAACTGCATATACACAGAAACTGTGTTAAGCTACGGTATCACCAAATTGTACATTTACAGCAAACACAGGTTGTGTGTACGTGAGTGGGGATGTTGACAGTTCTCTCTGTATCTCCCTTGTTTCTATGAAATATTTTCAATACTCTATCTTGCTAGTCCATACATGACCAAGCTCTTAACTGAACTTACAGGTAAGATATTTGCACAAGGTAATATGTCAAGAGAGGGCACAGCTTAAATATGGTAGAATATTTTGAAGGTGATCCTTTTTTATAGGAAATTAAAGAGAGAAATGAGCTATACTTACGGATACGGTAGCCTTTAACTGTACAAGCCAGGCTAAACGCCTGAATCAACCAGCAACTATTCTTAATTAATGACTCAATGTAGCCACATGCTCCTATCTGGAAAGTAAAAGAACAGTTTCATATAACAAGACATAGCATAAATAAAGATAAGTAAAGTATTGCATCTCTTTGAATTACACGTCAATATTGTGACTGCCATTGGCTGTATTATATCTCATTAGCAAAACAGAGATTAGACGAAAAAGTGTCTTTCACAGTGACACACACTGCTTTTAAATAGCAAGAATTTGTTCTTTTGATTATCCATGAGATAGCAGATATTTGGGTTTCATTTGTGTTTTTGTAGAGAGAGTGATACGTCTGGCATGTGATGCAGCGTGACAGCTACGCAACCTTTATAAATCACTGACTTAAACTTGCAAACATACACAGACAAGCTTAACTTAACATACGCATGGCTCCACTGAATTCCCAAGCATAAAATGAAGCACATATGTAAGCATTTAGAACATTTGCAAATTCAAACCACCCATAAATCAATTTTATTTCAGTACAGTGACTTATATAAATGTAAAAAGAAAAATGTCTGCTCTTTTCAGTCCAGCACTTACATGTTCAAAGCTAAAAAGCAATTGCCAGGAAGAAATCTAAATTTATCTTTCATAAAGTTTTAAGTACTGCCTTGTCTCAATCACCTATCAGTGCCACTGCAAGAATCTGTTCTAAACAGTTAATGCAAGAAAACCTTTAATACTTTGCAGAGTATTTAACATTTAATTACAAAATACATCTGTTTTCATCTGAAGCTCATACTAGTTCCAAAGGAAAACAGAATGCAGCTTGTAATTTTGTAGTCAACCTCACTAATTACGTTACATCACACAATAACTGCATCTAGTACCAGGCTTGAAAATTCTAGTTTTAAATAAAAGGTTTAATTGAATGTGCACTATTTACCAATGGCATGACTAATCTTGCACTTCTTCTTCCTTTCTCACCCCACTGAAATTTTCACAAGACTTCTAAGGAACAACTTAACTAGGCAAAGAAACCAGAATGCGATCCTTTGAAAACTGCTTGTGAGCTTTCTCAGAGCCAGACTGAAAACAAGGGTGCACATTTTCCTATAACGTATGTGCATTAGCATTCTCTGGATATGCACTTGCAGTTTCCGATTTAAAATGGAGACTGCTTTGCACTAGCAAAAGGCTGTGGTCCTGAAAAGGATTTTTAATGACCATTCAATGCATTGTGCACACATCCAATGAAGCCACAAAAGTGCTCAGGGTAGAGGAAATGCAGCAGCTGCTTACCGAGAGGATGTTCTTCATGGTGATCACGAAAACATTGTATGCAATCAGCCAGTCCCAGTAACGCAGAATACTCCTGATGGGTTTCAGCAGCAGATCTCCACCAAAGAGAAGGAAATAAAAGCAGGCTACCAAGTAGCCCATACAGAATATGCTGATCCTTGTGGTTCCCGTTATGAAGATTATAGTAAGCACAAACCAGAAGAGGTAACTAAATATTATCACCTTATACATGTCTAAGTAGGACCTGGAAGTAAAAGAGGGAGAAAAAAGTTACCATTTTCTGAGGACAATGATAAATTTCCTCTATCTGTGCTAGCAGTCGTTACTTGTGGCTACAAACTGCAAAGTATTCTCATCCCACGTCAGCATTTGGGCACTTTTGTAGGATTAACACCAAGGTCAGTGGGTCTGCCTAGCTCATATACTGAATTCTAGCTCATTCATGTGCATAAGCACCTTGCTACACCTAGTCAGGGCACTTTGCATCACACAGGATCAAGCCTTGTAAGGGGGAAAAATATGTTCTCACTAAACTTCATGATAAAGTGATATTACCTGGCAATGCCACGTATGCAATTTAAAAGCTATTTGAGATTATCTTTTAAGAAGTCTGGGTAATACTATAGCAAATCTATCTTCAAAAGCCAACTACAGTACTGCACTGCAAACAATTCTGTATTTATCGATGACTTCTAGGGAATTCAGTCTGGTTAAAAGCCTAGTTTTCAAAGACAGCTGCTAAAAATATCTTTCTCCAGTAGAGATCAACTGTAAAAGTTTTGAGGAGTAAAAAGCTTCTACAGAACATAAATGTGTTAGAATTTACTGAAAGATTTGCCATGAAGCTGTGAGACAGAGCTATCTGAAATCAGCCTGGCCCACAATGGGAGAGAGTGAGAAACAACCTGGTATTTTCAGATTCTTCAAAATCTTGACTTAATATTGACTCAGTGAGCTTTCAAATAAGAGTATCTGCCAAAGGCAATACCAAATACTACATATAGCTAAACACTGCAAAACCAACTAATTCTTGGTTTCCCCCCATTTAGTGTTTTGATTCCAGATGTACTGTGTTTTCAGGGTCTGTTCACCTAGGTTGTGAAACTGGATTTGTCAGGAAACCAGGCAGGGAGACAGCACGATGGGAGTACACATATACCTAAGCCAAACCATGTAAGGAGTAAATGAACTAAATGCAGTGTACGAAGCCACATAAAAAGGCCCCTGCTGCTTGATGTTCTCAGNTCTAAAAATTTCATGGCTTCAGAAATGCTGCTGGGTTTTGGGTGATAAAACATTAACAAATAATCTATACAAACCGGGAAAATAAAGATGCAGAAGATATCAGTTGAACAAATCTTTACTAACTTACTATGCACTCAAAATGGTGCTCTCACCGTTTCTCCAGGTTAAAAACAACAACAACAACAACAACAAACAAACAAACAACAAAAAAAAACCCCTTACATTTGGTGTTTCTTTATTAATATTTACTTATGTGATGGATGGCTAGGAAGAAATCACTTTCCTGAAATTGTTCTAACAATTGCAGTATTTCAGAAATTTTGTCCTTTGCTACCAACAAAGTCCATCAATATCTTTCGAAAAAAGACCCAGATGGAACTGAATTGACCAAACAAATGTAGGTATTTTAATGCTCTTCAACAAATATGAATTCTGATTCTGAAAAGACAACTGGTGCTGGCTGAATCCAAACTTTCCAACATATTCACATGGCATTTGGTTGAGTCACAGTGCAACAGCAAATGCTGCTCTCAGATTAAAACTTACAGAAATTAGAATATGAAAATGAAGACAATAATTTGGCTATTTTTACACTATAATGTTAATAATTTGTTACATTCTTAGCAGTCATCTAAAACACCAAATAAAACTGTTCTTCTCATTTTGAAAATGCACATTAAATATAATAGCACTGGACATCAGTACACCAACCAACCAACAAAACGGGAGGAAAAGAAAAGCTTCTCAAAAGGCAAGAGGCAATGCAACTGTATAATGTAGTTCTTAGAGATGTAAATCTTTCTGATTTTTAAAAATACACAATTACAAGCAAGCCCGACCATATAGATGACTCCCTTCAAGTGAAGGTGAAGATTTCACCTTCAGGTTGGCAACTTGCAAAATGGTGCTTGAACAAGTCATTCAGGGCACACCTAAACAATGAATATCACTGACCATCTTAGGTACCTCCTTGCTGGCCCAAGAACAATGCCACACAGAGCACAGTGGACAGAACTGCATCGGAACAGTCTCAGATACATGAAAATATTCCCCAACCCA
>VXAL01000776.1:125131-224138 GCA_013399475.1 Chauna torquata | reverse complement strand
CTAAAGGAAAGATCCCATCAAGAAGACAAGATCTATTATGCAGTTCATACTAAAGGAAGGTCTGTTTATACCTATCTACACGTTCTACAAGTATGTTCCCATTACAGTTTCAGGAAGCTGACACTTCAAACAGAAAAAAAAAATGTTATAGCTTACCTGCCCCAGCATCTACAAGAAAGGATATCATAAACAGGAATTTCCTCTGTTCCTGAAATTAATGTGTTCTCTATTCATTTGATGGAATTTTCAACAAAAATGTCCCTGTTCTGTTTCTTTCTCTGCCTTGTTCTTTTCATTCTCTTTCTTATTCACACAACATAAAACTATCACATGAAACAGTCACACAAATTTCTGTGTTTATCTGGAACAAGTATAAAGTGGTCACAAGTTATTTGTTCAGCTCACCACTACGAATACGATTCTTGGATTTGTTGTTGTTGTTGTTGTTGTTTTGTTGTCTTCCACCAGCAACATTACTTACTTGTAAACACAAGTTGCAAATTCCCAATTAAATGGCTGCATAGCATTAATCATGTATACACTGGTCTATTTTCTCAGCACATGCCAAGTAGTGCATATGAAGCCACCAATGGCTTCAAGCTGATGCATACCATGCATATGAATCAAAAGACAAAACTCAACCCAAAGGATTGTGGAGAGGCAGCAGGCCAGTTCAGCTTGGACTTTGCTTTCCATTATAACCCCGACTCTGATTCCCATCCAAAATCTTCAAAGAACATCCTTTGTGCTTCAAACTTTTCATGCTTGGCCATTTGGGAATATCTTCTACAGATGACTAGAAATACCTATCAGATTCCAAGGAACTTTGAAAAGATGCCAAAGTAGACTGTTTAAAATGCAGTGATTTTCTTGCCCTTTTTTCTCTTCTGAAGATAGCCTTCAAATATAGTCTCATTGTTAATGAAGGTTTTTTCACAACATTTTTTTTTCTAGATTAAGGTGGGAAAATAAGATCTCTCAGAGTGCCTGATGCAACTGCTGAATGAGCTTTGGTTGATGTGGACACCACCACAGTGGCAATAAGAAAAACTCAGCCAAACCCCCTACTCATTCCTCTCAACCAAGCCCTATTTGGCAGATGTCTCCTGGAAAGCATCCCAACTTGATGGAGTATTTTGAAGAGACGTTATGACCAAGCCCTGTTTGGCAGATGTCTCTTGGAAAACATCCCCACTTGATGGCGTATTTTGAAAACAGATTATGACTTCTCTCATTCTGTTTATGTTAGTGGGTCTAGAGCATGGGGTCCACTGTGTAGACTGGAAATACTCAAGAGAAAACTTTTCACCCTACACCCAGGAGTATAAATCTCTGGACAAGTTGAGTCAACTGAATGTATTTCCATTGTCTCCTCTTTAAAGCTATTTCAAGACACATTTGGCCGTCACTTCTAACAGAAACAGCAGTATCACCTTGAAGATCTTGAGAAGGGATTTTGGTGACAGCACCTCTCTGGTAACAAAAATACAAGTTTATCAGCAAAAGGGAGATTGACATTATCTCAAATTTTGTTATTCCTTTCACACACACATCTGTTGGCAACACGCATTTCAAAACAAACACCTAGTCTGAACAAAACAGTAGCTATCAAATCTTACTCTTCCCATTTATTCCTGTAACACTGCATCAACCTTTCAGAAAGACCTTCAGTTGATATGCCCAGCACAACTCGGAAGGGCTGAGCTAATCTCTGCTTGCTGAAGTGATCACATAGAAACGCCTCCATTGTTTGAAGACCAGCTGGAACAGACTGTCTCAGGCTCTGCTCCCTCTTTATATTATTCACCTTCTTAAACAACCCTACATGCAATGTTGAGAAACAGGAAGACAAGCCAGTTGCCCTTCTAAGACACTTTTAAGGTTCTTACTACCTAGATGAAATAGCACAAAGGACATTCTCCTATTTTAGTGTATTATTTTGATCGTTGTTAGACAACAATTCAGCAAGACATAACTGAGAACTTTGTGGAATTAAACACGTATATGGGCAAGTTCAAAAAACAAGTGGTTCTTGCTAACGTGTGTGTTCTGGGGGAAGCCACAGGAGTGCTGAAGTCCACCACAAACACTGCCCCATGGCATTCATGGAGGGAACACATACTTTCAGGCAAATTTATCACTGAACATCCCTTTGGGGAGCACTTAGAACAATCAGCAGTGTTAGGAAGACTCTTGACACTGTTTGCACCTGACTTTTTCTAAAGCAGAAGATGATTACCCAGAAGCTAACTTTCTTCTGTCTTCTACGGCAGTAAAAGGTGTTATGAGATGGGAACATATATGAGCATAAATTTCAAGTAAAATTGGAAGCTGTGAGAGTTACTTTCACACTAGAGAACTTTAAAAAAATGAAGCACTGTGTTTTCCAGGTGTTTAAAATGCAGTTTTTACCGGCAGTGTATGAAGTCAGGAACAGGATTATGCTGGCTAAAAGATGCTGCCTCAAGATTCATACAAATTTCCACATTATCTCCAGCCATGATTCGTACAGCAGCTTTATTTTCATCCTCAAATGTTTGCCTTTGTAAGGATGCACACAGCAGCAACATGAAATCATCTAGGAGAAAGCAGTAGTTGCAAGGAAAAATTCAGTCATTAACTGAGGTGTAGGGAGATATACTATAGTATAGTTACAAGACTGTTTTTCACCCTTTGAATATCCAATACTGTTATTTTCAATGCATTTAAAACCAGTTTGACACTTATTAATGTACTTGATTTTTTACCTTTCATCTTCTATGATTTTTACTGAAAAATAAATTAGAAAAGGGAAAATAATTCATACTTTTTGATACTGCTTTATTAAAAATGGGATACAGAAAAACAGATGCAGAAATTACTAATTCGTTGAATTTTTCTGCTACACACAAAGCTGCACTTTGTATTCAATTTCCCACAGAATATGTCAGCTTGCTGCTGGAGAGTAAATAAAAGCCTGGCTTCAAATTACACTGTGCAGATGTTTTAAGCAAAAGACACGTAAACACTTCTCAACTATGTGCTAAAATACTTACAGACAAGGAAGACAGGGTTTGGTCTCACAATGAAGTCTGGAAAGTATAACCACTTTATGATGTTTGAGTTGAAGTTGGCATTACCACTTCTCCATGGATAGTCTATATGACAGAAGCACGTAGAAACGCAATCAGTACTTTACAACAATTACGTCATCCTTTTCTTCTGAATACTTCTGAAAACTTATCAATTTTCCAGCACTTTTCTGTAAAAGCAAGCAGCAGTAATTGTCCATAAAAGGTAAGTGTCCTTACCTTTACAAGGAGCAGGTGGAATGCCAATACAAAGGAAGTACTGGAACGTAATGATGCATGCCAGAAAACAGCAATACTTTGGCCAGATCTCTGCAATAGCTTTTCTTCTACGTCGATACAATACAGCAATCAACCAGAAGGCATGAATCATGGCATAAAAATCCATTCGTTGCCCAATTACATTAACTGAAAGAAGAAAACAGGTCTGGAAAAGAAGTAAAAAAAAAATAAGCAACACTTGCAACCTGATGGCTAGTTAATTTAGCAATGATAAACTATTCTGGCTTTTGACAGAATGCTTAGACACATGCTGGGGCTGACTGCAGGAACCCTTTGCCAACCGACAAGCTAAAACAGTTTGTAGCTCTCCATCAGCAACCTCCCCTACCACACGCCAACTCCCCAAATTTTCAGTACTCTTCTGTAAGTGTCAACTACAAGAATACAGCACTAAAGCAGGTTTCCATTATGTGATATCTAAAGATATGAAACGGAAAGAGCATTGTCACAGTAGCCTATACGTGAAATGTTTGTTGCCAAGCAAAGCACATATTACACAGTCGTATATTTTCATAGCACTTACAGATGTGAGAAAGAAAAGGAACCATTACGAATAACAACAACTAAAGTGTATCCTCATGTGGGAACCAGACAAAAAGAAAAGGGATTTAGACAATATAACTTCTACTGGCTACAGACAAATCCAGTCAATTGCTGTAAGGAAACTTTAGTTCTCCATTCTTTTTAAGGCTCTTTATCCCAGACCATTTCTGTTCTCTGGCTCCTCCTGAAGTAGATCCTTCACTCAGTGCCATGAAGCTTGTTTTCAGATGTAGTGAATAATTCATAGTGAATTACTTATCCAATGTACTTCACTATTTTGATCTTCTCTCGTCTCAGATTAGGATGAGGTTAAATTTATTTCCTGAAGGATACAGCTTGCTGATTAATTTTAACTTTCATTCATTCCTAATCCTCAGATTGGCCATAAGCAGTTTCTTCTGCCTATCAGGAGCAAGGGGCAGTAGTGTTTAATGCATAGGTCAAGAGCACCATTATGACTAGATTTGGGGCGCATTAGCCTAGTAGTTGCTTTTTGCAGATAGCCATTGAACATTTTGAAATAAAAATTTTGTTTGTTCTACAAACAATTTTGAAAGTACATTTCATGTGTCTGTGAACAAACAAAGGAGGTGGGAAAACAGAAATCAAGCAATTTTATTCTTCATTTTTTTGAGGTTCTTGTTCAGCAATAGCTTGCCCTCATGGCAGTTTCAATTCTGATGTCCTGCTGCCAGATAGAAGGAATATATTAGCTGAGCTTAAGCCCCATCTGGGCCACTGCTGCTACCAAAGCAGACAAGCAGATCTTCTACAAAATAAGACACGTACCAGATATTTAGAATTTGTCACGGATCTGCAGAAAAATCACTACACTCACTTGTATCTGCCTCTCCTAATGACCTGTGTGTTTCTTGTCTACTGTAAAGGTCTTTGGAGAAAGAACTTTGTCTTAAACTTGTTGCACAAAGTGGTAACAATCTTTGCTGGAGCTCTTGCTCCTGCAGATTGTTAGCAGTTATAGCAACAAGTATAAAAAAGAAGGATGTGTTTGTGCAGCCAGAGGCAAAAGAATCCCAGGACTGTTTAAATGGAGAAAATGGTCTGCTAGACCCTGCTTCCATCTGCTTCTGCATTTCCTGGTTCCCTGTGTGTTCATTCATGTGAGGGTATTCCTCAGTTCTGTCCCTTGCCCCACCTGTTATACCTTCTGTTGAGTTAAGAAATGGTAAGCTAGGTCAACGAAAAACAAGTAGAAAGAGAAAGCAAACATGACATAAAAATAAAACCAAGTTGAAAACCACTACTAGCAGAGAGATAGCAACTGTTGCAAGGTCTGACGTGAGTGATTACTACGAAACATTCTGCTTTCAAACAGTTCAAGCTAGTATCCAAAAATAATACAACCAAAAGGTTTGGAATGACAGTCTAAAGAAAATTAATATTACGATTTACCTCCAAACCAAACTTGTAGAAGAAATAGTTTATGAAATACTTGACACAGTTTACCAGTCCATCATCCAGATGTGCTCTTGTAATATCATGGAAAATGGTTTTAGTCACAGGTACAGTAAGGTTATTTCGACATCTGTAGTACTCTTGATGACGGTAAATTGTAACTTCAAAAGCCAGAATAGCCAGCATCAGTAAATTATTCTACAGGAGATACAATCGGAAGAATACTAAATAAAAATCAAAACCACGAGAAACTATAAAACTTTTCGATAAGCATAAACCAATGAATACTAACATGGATTGACAGCTTCCGCTCTCCAGGATGCACTGGAACTGATTCTCAAGCTACTAACATTGAAACAAAGTGAGGTTCCTACCACTTGCTGGATTTTGTTCTGAGATTCAGAAGATAAGATGTTCATTAAAAAATATTGTAATGAACACTAGTTGTAGAAAGGAAGTGAAAATGCTTGGACTCATCCATTTTCCCTCTCATGTTCCATAGCTTCTCTTAAGATAACATGCTTGCTTTGGAGAAGATAGAGGATACAAGCATCCACAAAGTCAGCTGCAAGGGTTCAGCTGCAAAGCAGTAACTTCCTAAAACCGCAAGGACCTTCAGTACTGCAAATATATCCTGGATACTCTTTCAAATGAACAATGATTAGTCTAGCTGCCAGTCTCCTTCTGTCCCAGTGCCAGATTGACTGGAATGAAGTCTTTCACTGCTTTGAGGTGAGCTTTCTCTCTCAGGAGGGAGACCTGCCTTGTCCTCAATGGAAAAGAAATATTAACCAAATCCAAAAGTTGGTTAAAACCCAGAGAAAGTCCCTCAAGGAAACCACAACTGAAGCTTAAGAGGCAATCTCTAGATCTTCATTCACAAGAAATATTTGGTATATGAATGTCCTAAGACAGATGCCAATGATTTTTTTTTTTTTTGACAAGAAGTTATTTCTGTTTGTTGTCCCCGGGCTTCCCACTGTTGTTGGGACAATTTTACACAGTCAATGATAGATAGGTTCCTCACTTCAACAATGCAGAGATTTTAAATGTCTATTATTAAGGGGCGTAAGAGAAACCCCCTGAGACTTGAGGTTTGGGGCCTTCAGGTCTATACCTGGACTGAATTTCTCTATACAGAGGAGACATTTTCTTTGGATATTAGGAAAATTTTTGGTTATTAGGAAGAAGTTTTGGATATTAGGAAAAAATTCTTCACTGAAAGGGTTGTGAAATATTGGAACAGGCTGCCCAGGGAAGTAGTTGAGTCACCATCCCCGGAGGTCTTCAAAAAAACATTTAGATGTGGAGCTTAGTGACATGGTTTAATGGTGGACTTGGCAGTGTTAGGTTAAAGGTTGGACTGGATGTTCTGGGAGGTCTTTTCCAGCCTAAATGATTCTATGATTCTAATTCAATGAAAACCTTTCTAGAATAGTGTGTAATCACACAGTATTACCTATTTATAGATGTAAAGCTCCTAGCATCAAGCCACTTGGCAACTTCACCGTCCATGCAGAACTCTTATGTCAGCCATTGCTCTTCCCCACATACACTCTTACATGCGGGAGGTGCCTGGCTAAGGGAGTGAGAGGCAGAGGTGCTACAAAGGACACCTGGTGAGGGTAGAGGTACCTAAAGTATTGACTGCACAAACAAAGTACACAGAGGCAAGCTGTCAGGGAAGAAATGAGGAATAAATCTATTGTTAGATCAACGCCTGCTGTTGTTCAGTCAACAGATTTCTGACTACTTTAAATTGTGTATACAAAATTTTGGAGATTCTTTAAATTACGAAGAGACATGCAAGGTTTCCCCTGGGAGCTGATACATTTTTATTGTAAGTCGGGTTTATTAATCAAGATAGGAATAATAAAATATTGCTCACAGGCACCAACTGAAAACAAGAAGAAAAGCAAAAGATATCAATTTACTAGTGTCTGAATGAATTATTACCTTAACTCATTACGTTTTCTAAACTATGGCTAAAGAATAAGCACTTAAAAAAATTAACTGCTTATAACATATACTGTCATTCAAGGCAATTACTCCAATTAGACCCATCAGTCTTTTGGTACATGAAAGCCATGTACCGCTTCATTACTTAGAGCTCTTAAATATCACATTTCTTAGAGTGCTTTTAACAGACAGTAGAGTCAGAAAGCCATACTTTTACATGCAGATTATCTTAATTGGTACTGAACCCCATTTGGAGATGTCCTATGTAACAGATATGGCTTTCTGCTGTCTCTTCCCCTCTGTACTTCCCTATTGTCAATGGCTTGCATTAATCTGTGTGTGTGTGTGTGTGGCAGATTTTGAAGACATTACTAACTTCATCACAAATAAGAAAATATCTCAATACAGATAATTAAAGAAGTTACCCTTAAGTACACAAGCAGGGGATAAGACTTCCTCAATCCAACCCACTCTGCGGGATCAACTGGACCACTGTAGAGGACGGAGGTTTTGAGTTCTTCTAAATCGACCTTGGTTTCATTCTCTCCAGGCTAAAAAGAAAATGCAGTGGTTTATAAAAATTCTGTTTAAGGCTGCTTCGGGTTGGAACGATAATCAACAATAATATATCAGGTGAACTGTAATTTTCAACACTTGATATGCTTCCTTTTGCTCTTCTTCATTGAAGAAAACAGCAGTCAAACTCATTTAATATACATTTGTACTCACCAATGTACAGTTACTGGAAAAAGTGCTGGGATCAATAGATGTGAGCTGGTACAACATTTTGCAGACAATAATCACACATGTCCAAACAGTGCAGATACTTGATGCCAATGGGCGAAACTGAGCATATGGCAAAGCAAGAGCCCAGGCAATTAAAAACACAAAGTTAAACAGAGACACCTGAAAACACAAAAACAGCATGGAGAGAAATTACACAAAGTAACAAGAGAACTGAGAAAGTCTGACCTTTTCCATAGTAATTAAAAAAAAAAAATCACTCAAGACAAAGGGAGACAGAAAAACAGAGAAAAAATACTGAAAAAAACCCCACATTTACAACAATATTCACAATAAAACACACACAAAGTGGTAAGTGATGAACAGAAAACTTAATATTTTAGCAAGAATGTTATCTCCTACATAGTATGAATACTCTGAGACCCACAGTACTGCATACCCATCCTAAAAACAACAGATGTCAAGTACAAGGACCCAAATGCTGATTCTGCTGCTTTAGTACACATGAAACAAAGAAAAGATGCTACAGATCCATGTGTACGTGGAACTTGCCTTCATCCTCCTGAGCTCTTCCCCCCCCCTCAAAGATGTAAGAAAAGGGATTTTTATTTTGCTATTTAAGGACTATGGTTCTACTACCCTGTTCAAGGAATGACTGTCCGGTGGAGAAGTCACACTACCCATACCAAAGGCACAGCTAATGGTGCTGCTCCCTTTTTCTTAAGATGCAGTTTTCCTGTTTCTTCAGCACCAGATCCAGTTTAAGCAATTTTCCTAGCTGTTTCTTCCCAGTCCTCTTCTACAGCCTCCATCCCTACACTGCTTGTGTAGGGAAGGGAATGTTTCTCTTGAGTCCAAATAATTAGACTAACTAAATTTTGATATCTGGAAAAAAAAGGGGAGGACTGAGAATATCTGGGCAAGAAGAACATCACTGTAAGAGACAATGGCAAGGCAGGTCTCCAGCAGCTGACAAGCCTGGATGGACGCCACAAATTCAGTGAGGTCTGACATGAGGAAGGTCTCTCCCTACACCTGGGCGTACCACCGCGCAGCAGATGCTTCCAAGCCTCCACCATGGGTAAGATTTTGACAGTGGGTGTTTACTTGCCTCTTTCACTGTGACCCAGATGATGTAAGAGGAGACAATTTTGATGATGTGCAGCTCCAAAAGCCACCACACAAAGACTTGCATCTTATGAAAATACTCCAGGAATTTCAAAAACAGCACTGTAAGACGGTCAATCACCAGATGCCACTTGTTCCTTAGGTCTGCAGAGATGTTCAAGCAGAACCATTGGGAGGAGAAAAACAGAAGGTCTTTGTGAAAAGGAATGCTTCACCAGGGAACAACAAGCTTTCTACTTCTGCTTTTCTAGGCCTTAGAGTAAGACATGAAGGAGGTCAAAGGTATGGTTCAGTGGTTAACTAAGACAAAACATAGAATCGTCACAGAATTGTCTAGGCTGGAAGAGACCTCTAAGATCATCTAGTCCAACCTCTGTCCTAACACTAACAAGACCTCCACTAAACCATATCACTAAGGGCTACATCTAAACGTCTGTTAAAGACCTCCAGGGATGGCGACTCAACCACTTCCCTGGGCAGTCCATTCCAATGCCTAACAACCCTTTCAGTAAAGAAGTTCTTCCTAATATCCAACCTAAACCTCCCTGGTGCAACTTTAGCCCATTCCCCCTCATCCTGTCACCAGGCACGTGGGAGAATAGACCAACCCCCACCTCTCTACAGCCTCCTTTAAGGTACCTATAGAGAGCGATGAGGTCTCCCCTGAGCCTCCTCTTCTCCAGGCTAAACAACCCCAGCTCCCTCAGCCGCTCCTCACAAGACTTGTTCTCCAGACCCCACACCAGCTTTGTTGGCCTTCTCTGGACTCTCTCGAGCACCTCCATGTCCTTCTTGTAGCGAGGGGCCCAAAACTGAACACAGTACTCGAGGTGCGGCCTCACCAGAGCCGAGTACAGGGGGACAATCACCTCCCTAGACCTGCTGGCCACACTGCTTCTTATACAAGCCAGGATGTTGTTGGCCTTCTTGGCCACCTGAGCACATTGCTGGCTCATGTTCAGCTGCCTATCAACCAGTATTCCCAGGTCCTTCTCGGCCAGGCAGCTTTCCAACCACTCATCTCCCAGCCTGTAGCGCTGCTTGGGGTTGTTGCGCCCCAGATGCAGGACCCGGCACTTGGCCTTGTTGAACTTCATACAGTTGACCTCAGCCCATCGGTCCAGCCTATCCAGATCCTCCTGCAGAGCCTTCCTTCCCTCGAGCAGATCGACACACGCATCTAACTTGGTGTCATCTGCAAACTTACTGAGGGTGCACTCGATCCCCTCATCCAGGTCATCGATAAAGATATTAAAGAGGACTGGCCCCAGCACTGAGCCCTGGGGGACTCCACTAGTAACCGGCCTCCAGCTGGATTTGGCTCCATTCACCACAACTCTTTGGGCCCAGACATGTTTGAGGTCCACTCAGCTATGGTGTTCTCCCTTCTGACTCACTTTCACTGGAAGGCTTGCCTACTTCAAAAGTGCTGGTGGTGGCTTCCCTTGCCATTTCTGCTTTTATTCCTCTCTAGCAAAGCCCTGCCTGGGCTCCATTTTCTGCCAGTATCTTTGGACATAAGATTAGGGATGACCACAAAGGGACTAGGTCTGGGACTCTCCAACCCTGGCCCTTATCCAGCTCAGAAAGAACTGGATTTTATTCAATGGTTGGAAGATATGGACGCAGCCCGTTTCCAGAAAGCACAGAATATTATTCAGAAAACTTTTCAGTCAGCCTGGAAGAAATACACGCACACTAGGACAAATATTCTTGTCACATGGCTTTAGACAGCTATATTATAGCTGTCACATGTCAGACTCATTTAAACTGCCTTGAGAACAGCACACCCTCCTAGTGTGTGATTTGTGCCATCCTAAGATAGATGCTTAAAACAGGTAAGGTAAATTGCAGTCCAGTTGAATATTTCTCTCAGTTGAAAAGGGAACTCTAGCAAGTTAAGAACCTGAAATTGGGTGAATGTATCCCTTCACAGACAATGTTTTGATAAAAAAGCCATCCTCCCAAATAATACGTGAATGAGCAAGCACGTGGCAACAGGGAATGCCTATTATATATGAGTATATATGGTAATACATAACCTGAACAATGCTCTCTAAGTGCTGTCTTTGCTTGTGGGCTACCTAGAAAATTGTTCCATCAGTCTCCTACATACTAGCATAAAGTCTTCACACTGTATTAGGGGTGTCAGAAGCATTTTGGAGATTAGGAAGGATTTTGCATGCTGCGAGAACACTCTTACAGCTAATATCAGAAATGGAAAAATTTCAGAATGGGACCAAAATATGTCACTGTCTAATCTTGTAAAAACGCAAAGGAGTTACTAGCTTCTGTATGCAATAACGCAAAGGAGTTACTAGCTTCTGTATGCAATTATTTCAATTTATCTGATCATTTTGTATATAAAGCAAACCAAGATGGTTATTATGTGCATATTTGTGTGAAAAAAACACATGCACACTTGTGGGAAAAGCTGATTTTTGGAATACCTGACAAGCAAATTCCAAATTATAGACTTTTTTCTTCTGTCCCTTTTCCCCAAGCACAACTTAGAAAAATCCTAATAAAAACACACAGTAATGTACATGCATGATTATGTAATTAAACCTGACAAATTAAGCAAGCAATAGAACTCTAATCCTTCATGTGTGCTTTCATGAGCACAATGAGTGTATTTGAGGAAAGTATTTATAGAACTAGAGATATAGAATAATATATGTTCTCTCTCAATCTTTCACTGCATTTATTTCTATTTGTAGTGTTACCACCATGCAAGATATATCCAGACAGTGCCAGTGAAGTGGAACAGGGCAGGTAAGGCCCTGTAGTGAGCTCTGTCTAGCATGTCAAGGTATTACATGCACAGAGGATAAAATACAGGTCTGATTCCACTCATTGAAAAATTGTACATCAGTGTGTCTGCACACATGAACATGTTAAAATAATGATAAAACTCAGCCACATGGCCATTCAACAATGATGTAACTCATTGGTAGAAATAAACGTATGTGCAGCTTCAAGATGGATCACACACTGGCAAGCAGCATCTCATGCTATTGCCAAGCCCCACTCACTGCAGTGCAGAGGGGGCCCCAGGGAGAAGGCTGCAGCTCCCCACTTCCCTGCTTGCATGTCACTGCACAGGGTAACTTTCAACAGCTGGCCTCCATCCTCAGCCCTTCCAGTATGTGAGGATGGCCAGAGTGCAACAAACTCATCACTCCTCAGAGGCCACATGAGAGCTGGCCAAGAAAGGTTTCCATGTCCCATGAACATCTCTGTGAGGGAAGACATCCCAGCCAGGAAAGAGAAATAGTTGCAGCTGAGCTCCCATGGGGCAGCTAAGCCAAATACATTGCCATTTTGCCTTGACAAAGACCCTGTCTCTATTTATGTATCACAGTCCTATAAATATTGATAAAAACAACCAAATCAGTGGTAAGGCTATTTCTGGCTTCCTTGGGTGTTAAATGCCTCTCCCTGATTTTCACTCATGGATCATATTCCTAACAGAGTTATGGAAATAATTCATGCTAGGAGTTCATGCTAGCAATATCAAGAATGACAATGTCAGCATTACTCACGTCTGCCCTTAAGCGTTTTTATGTTCATCTGGCATCAATTACACATTCCATATTCAGAAATGAAAAATATGACACTAATGTGCACATGAATAATGAAGCAAAGCCATTTGGAACTTCTGAAGTAAAGTGCCTTGAAAGCATACAGTATCAGATATTAAAAATGTATGTGTATTTTCTTTATTTTAAAGAGATTTCACTCTAAAGGAGTTCTTAGGGTTTGAGGTAACCTATTAACCCAACCCAGAACACTTAGAAGAATTCACTCCTGAAGAAAGAGGTTTTTGTTGTTGTTGTTGTTTTCATTCCCTCAGCATCCTATGGAAATAGCATGATTTTTCCCTAGAAGAGCCTGCAGCCTGTTGAATAATTGACAAGTAGCCATCTGCTCAGTTCAGGCTGTTTTGGCAAAGACTCTATATAAAATTAGAAGGAAAATGTGATAATTGAAGTGAGCAGGGATGGCCAAGAATGAACCATCTCCTACCACTGTTACCTAAGGCTGAGGAAGGCAAAATTCTTAATCTGCAGATCTTACCTGTAGTTTCTTCCTCCTCTGATTCATTGTCTTCATCATCATCTTCCTTCTCGTCATCTTTCTCTTCTTCTTCTTCTTTTCCTTTTTCAGCCCTCCCTTTCCCTCCCTCCCCATCTGGCTCTTCCATTCTTTTCTCACCAGCCTCTTTCAGCATTTTATCCTCTTCTTTTTCACTGCTGGCTGTTAAATTCATCATAGTTATGTCAGGCAGGCTTCCATCTTGGTGCACCAGTCTGTTGGTAAATAATAACATGTCAGCAAACTGAGCAGTAATGACATGGTAGTCTTTCTTTTTCAAGATGTATAATTAGAAAAAATAAACAAACTGTTCATGGAAAATGCCTTAGAAGTGGAAAAGTTAATGATTCCGGTACTTTCTCCAAACACACACTGCAAATTGAGTTGGAATGTATTAGTAAAAACTTCTCACTCAGATACTAATGGTTAGTTAGTAATGAGTGGTATTGACACTTAAACTTGACATTTTCCCCACTGGAAAAAATGGCCAGAGTTTAAGATGTAGAAGCATGAAATGACATTGTTTAAGAGCAAACATTTCATGACTTCACAGGGGACTTACTCATTTTGGTGGTTTGGTAATTTTTTCTTGAGGCTGCTCAAAGTAATTGGAACAGAAAGAAAAAGGGAGATGAGAACAGAGGGGTTACAGAAGAAGGTCATCGACAAGTATGTCATGCTACATCACAAGTAATAAAACATTCTCCTACTCCATCTGCAGAAGCTTTCTGATGCCAAGAGCATGCCATCATGACATTCACAGGGCGCTTCTATAAAGAAACATGGAACTGCAGCACAGATGGAAAGGGGGCAACCTATTTACACCAGTGCTAAATGTGGTCAGTGCTGTCCCATGCCATCCGTAATGCAGCTGAATCATCATAAGTATCCAACTGATTACTATAAAGGCATTTTCACCTTCTTCCAATTGAAAAATGGGAGGAGCAAAGGGAAGCCAAGGAATTTGCAAGTATTCTTCCAGCTATAGGTTTATGAACAAACGGAAGCAAAAAAATTCCATGGCTGTGGCTTCAGTATATTTTATCATGTCTTTCTTTGCTAGAGACATTCATTCTCTCTCTTTTCTATGTCTCAGAGAGTTTTAAATTTATAACTGTCTCATACTAAGTCTATTAGTAATTTTCAGACTAGAGAAATGGGGATGCAACCCATTTAACACATAAATTATATTTCTCTGTTGCCATGGTGCCAATTCTTCTGAGATTTATCCAGCATTTCTTTTGCCTTTTCTAAGAAAACAGACATTATCTTATGATTTCAGATGAAAGTCTTCAATTTTCATATATATATTTTTTTCCTCAGCTGCTGGGACTCAACTCCCATGTTTGCATAAAACCTGCCTTTCCTAATTCCCTGATTCTATGTGCTTTGTTGAGCACAGTGCTCTTTGGCATAAATAGTCCCTTCAAATAGGACTTCTTGCAATAAAATCTCTCTTTGGCAAGTGCATATCTATATGATCAGGTCACTTGATGTTAGTTATGCTATTGAAATTACTACACTCAGCATATTTTCAAACACCTGTTAGACTGTTCCTGGACAATTGCAAGTAAATTTAATATGCTATCCTAGTATCTCAGGGCTTTCTTTTTCATGATGTGAAATTCTGGCATAATACCATTTAGACAGTAGATTCTGCCAATTTTAACCAGGATTTTTACAGTTCAAGAGACTAAAATCTAGATTTAGCCATCTGATCATTAAAAAATAAGAGCACGGACTAAGCAGTTAATGAGAAAGTCAAACAAGAATAAGTATTTTTCCAATGCTTGGGTTTCCTTCAGCTGGAAATTACAGTGGCTCAAATGAGGGAAAAGCTACAGAAATCCGACTAAACAGTACTGAAGAAGCAACATCATACTAATTGCCAAAAAGCAGAAAAGTTGGATTATGGATAGAAGCTTAATGAAAGTTAAGGCCCCAAAATTCTCACTGAATAAATACATCCATGACAATGATTACTAAAACTTCTCATCATGGGTTACACAATGAACCTGAGTGTCAAATAATCCAAAAATCTTTCATTGTCAATGATATATTCAGTAATTTCAGCTACTGAAAATAAGGCCAATATACTTTATTTTCATAGATAATCTAGCGTATATACCAAAAGGATATTCAAATCTCAATAAAATGACTAAAAAATAATATTCCCTAAAATTATATAATCTAACTTTGCATGTTTATCTAAAACTCAAATAATGTACCATCAGGAGGGTAATATATAAAGAAGAGAGAATGAATTTTTGGTTCAGTTTGAATTGTTATGGAGATCCCCAACTAATATAAATAATCAGAGCCCATTTTAAAGGCAACACCCAATGAAATGAAAATATCCCTGTAACTAGACAAGTTTTGCACAGGTGCAATTGCATTGATTTTAATCAGATATCTTCTCAACTGTCTTTTATAATGGAAAAATATACATTCACACTGGTGTAAATTAAGGACTTACTGACTTACCTCAGTGTAAACTGGGAAGAAACACAGGAATCCTACAGGATTTTGCATGGGAGGACTAATCTTTCTTATTCATATAACTCCCATTCGTATCCAGGAGGTTATGGGGTTATAAAGGAGGGTACATACAATATACACCTGATAAAGCTTCAGCGTGAGCTTAATTGCCGGTATGTCAGTGCTTAGTCCTACTGACATCAGTAGGCATAAGCACAGGATTGTGTGCTCAGGAGATTCAAGGCTAGATTAAAAGCCCTGCCCACTATTTTAAAGAGTTAGTCTATTTGGAATCTTTCTTCCCAAACCTCCTCATTTATTCCTAGGGTTGTTGTTCCTCTTTTTTTTTATAAGATCACGTGATATCATGTAACAGATGACACTGAGATATCAGGGTATAAAAACTGCAGTAGTTTAGAACATTTATGATAAGCTACCTGTACAGGCTTCACAGCTAGTCAGATGTAGCATCAAGTTGAAAAGCATATACTGGTGGGAAATTATCCGAAATAACACAAAGGTGTTGTGTTTGATACTTAGGAAGACACATAACTAAATAATTATGCAGACAGCAAGCCTTGAAGGTATAGCCACCAATAGTTTTAACTGAGAGCATTTCTTACCCTGAAATTCACTAAATAGGGTATCAATAAAGAAAAGTACGGTAGTACCTCTAGTTTTAGGCATCAAAGCAATTTCAATGGCACTAAAATCAGGCATGTGCCCCAGGTCCTTGCTGAAGTCGTAACATTCATCTGTTTGTTAATTTACTAAAGCAGGAGGTTAATTAATAACAAATTATCGGATGCATTATGAAGCACCTTTTCCCTTTGATAATTTTTTTAATTGGTTTATGAATTGCTTGAAATTTACTGGCTGAAGATGATCTCTTGGGCTACCTGCCATGCCCAGCCTTCATAACAGAAAGCTTCCTGCTCCACAGAACATCAGCAACCCATCTCTTGAATATGTCATGCAAGATTCAAACTGAGTACACAGTGCCGTCCATACCTTTATTAGTACGGTAGGACCCCGAGTGCTTTCTTCCCCCTTGCAGGGGGTTTGTCTGCCTGCCCCCAAGGCCAGCTGGCTGATACGTGTTGGGCAGATACATGCTGGGGGACATGCTAGGAAGCCTCAGCACAGGGATTCCCCTCTCCTTTCTTTGGGAGCTGCCTTCACTCTGAGGGTCTTGCCATTGTAGCCACGTAGCCCCTCACCTTCCTGACCCTAGGCCTGGCATGCAGACTGACTCCCTGCCTTCACCTCAGACTTGCCTCATTGCTACGGACTTGCTGGGAGCTCACCAGGCTGTGGCTGACCCTTGTGACCACCTCCAGACCTGACCCTCACCCTTGCGTTGCCAACTCCCCACGGGTGAGAGCCAAGCCTTGCCTCCTGGCCATGCCCCTCAGCTCCCAGCTTGCCAGTCCTCACCGAGCCGCCTGCCCTCGCCACTCCCACCACTTCTTGTCACACAGGCTTCCTACAGACCAGTGACAACAAACACATAAGTCCTTCTGTGCTCGGAGCTGATTATACAAAAGACCATGTTTACTCCAGTCAAATATTTTGAAAGAAATCTCCTTTACGGAACTGTTTTCAAGACGCCATTTATAAAAGGCTAACTCTAATGACAACATGGACTTTATAGTTTGGATCCTGTAGCACCCAACTCAGTCTACAAACTAACAGCCGTAGCATGCAATGGTTTCAGCATACTGGATGTATATGAGTACAAGCTCATATTTTTCTTGAAAATAAATACATACTGTACATTTAATTGACTTGACCCTAAAAATCCCTTTCCTAAGTGCTTGCGAGGTGGACAGGGATGTGTGCGTGTACGTGAATGTGTGCGCATGCAGGCATGCATCTTTCCATGCACAGACAAAGGGTAGGTAAACGAGCCTCCTCAACCAAGTCTATTGTCTGCAGCCAATTACAAATAGCACCAATTATTCCTGTATTGAGACATGGGCAAAGTTTAAGAGAAGAATCCCAACCGGGAGATGAACTCACAATGCATGAATATGCAGGAGAGATATATTAACTGCTTCACCAGTTTTAGAAGACTACAATACCTGAACAACATTCTCTCCCTGCTTACTTCACAGTACAGTGCAGCAAGAACATATTTTAAGGCAATTAAGAAGTAACAAACAAGGTATATCTTTTTTTAAAGGAAAGGAAAGTTTGAAGTACCCACCTATTTATTATTAGATAAACACGGCCATTGACTTTGGCATGGCTATGAGGTGGGAGATGAAAGCACAAGAATGCATGAGATGACAATGGGAAATGAATTAGAGAGAGAGAAAAGGAAACCGTTAAATAGGAATGAATGCACTTTCCTGTCTACCAAGAGAGACGCATTGTCATAACAAAACACAATCTGAAAGCTTAATGCACGCCATGCAGTGAAAAGTCTAGAAAGCTTGTAAATACAGTTCTTAGACATTTAGACTGTATGTAACTTCAGTTAGAACTGCAGGTACTTTTCATAGACCCCAAAATGTGAGCACAGCCTCTACTGACTTATCTCAAGTAAGCCACAGGTAACTTTGCACATTTTAAAAAATAGTTTGCTTCTTTATTTGATTTAAAGGTGATTATAACAGAGCATCATACCATAGAAATTATCTGCCTCATAGCCTTTATCTCCACTACATCATAATTCATGATGCAGCAAGGAAATGAGCTTGAAAAGCCCTAATCAGAGGATTTTTCTTTCTCTCACAGATGTAAAACTGACCCACTCAGTTCTGTCACCTTTATAAAGAGTTAGAAGTGTCTCACTCTGCCCATTGCAGTCTGCCAGGTTCTGCCTCCTCTATTTGTGGCTGGCACAGCCGTAGTCCTGAACTCACTCTGCAAACTTTGCTCATGTGAAGCAGTATCTTAATGCATGAACAGTCTCAGCAATTTTAACAAGAGTCTTCAGTTAGACACGAACATAATACCACAGCCATACATTTCAGCTCAGGGGCAGATGGAGGAGCTGAAGCTGCTTTCCCTATTACTCTCATGACTAGCTGTCATCTGTTGTGGTTGGTTTAATAACTCTGCTGTTAAAAGGACTGAGTTCTGTATTCATACTGAAAATTAAAGTTCATTTTCTTTATTTTTATTTTTTTTGTGTGTGTGTTGCAACAGAAGCAGCATAAGAGCAACTTCGAAAGGTAAACTAGCTGTGAATGGAAGCTAGTGTTTTCAAAGCAAAAGGGACAGCTGAAGCTTTAGACATATGAGTCTTTAACCTGTTTTAATTTTGCTTGCAACTTATTTCTATTTCTAGCATGACTGTTGAGCTGGAGCTGGTTGTTATACTAGATCTTATCCAACTTTATGCAAATGTCAGTGCAGTTCCTATCCTGAAGGTTTGAAAGTCTGCTGATCCTCAGTATTGATTTATTGCATGAACAGAGAAGAAAACAACTGGCTCTTCATGCGTCAGGCTGTGTTTGTGGTAGTACAAAGCAGAAAATGTGTTCTGATTTGGGTATTAGACAAACTCCTGAAAGTTTCAGAGGAGGAGAAATGATACACATTGTAACTGTGATTTTGAAATACTGCAAAATGGCAAATGTAGCACATATGCCACTTTTAAGAGATAAAAATGTCTACCTATTTATCAGAAAGTTCCACACAATCTAGTACCAAATTTAGACTTAAAAACAGCGTTATATTAGCAAGGCAAAAAAGCTTATGGTATCACACAATCCTCTTCACTTGACACTTTGCTTATGCAACATCCTGAAATACCTGTTGCAACAACGAATGTCTACTTTCAGCTCTTTGTCTCAAGGATACTTACTCCTGGCAAAAATACCACTCACTACAGATAAAATCCATATCCGACAATCTTATTTTCTGATATTGATCTTTTCTTTAATTTTTTTGTGCTCTCAAAAAGACACTGAAAACATTCTGTGTCTTTAGTATCAGTGTCCCATCCTTTAAAAATGATGTGATTTTAATTAAGTGATATTCTTCACACCAGCATTTGGACAGCAGTAGCTAATATTTTGGTATCTTTCATGCATAATAGATTTGCAAGTGGTGGTTTCACAGGCAGAGAGTGCTGTACCATGAGCCCACCTAAGTACTGGGATTGTCTCAGTTTTTTGTTTTTTGTTTTTTTTTTTTCCCCATTTTATACCTACTGGATCACACTAGTTGGGAGCTGGAAGCTGTTTCTATGTTAGTCAGCACAGTGTAAAGTGTTTAGGCTACAAAGAAGCTTGTGCATTTACCTCAAACAGTAGCACATTTCCCCAAGTGCCACAACCCAGGAACAAGCCCTGTTTCAGCTCAGACATCTGTCTGGGCTCAGGTTTCAGGGCCTGGCTGCCCAGTTCAGAGACATTAATGTGCATCTGCTGCTGCACACAGTCTGCTGTGGGCAAAGAAAGTCTGCTCACAGAGCATTTGAAAGGGTCCTTGAATTTACCATGGTATTTGGCAATTCAAGAAAAGCAAAAAGAAAAAAAATTGTTATGCAAACAGGCATTTAAAAAAAGTAAGCCACAACATTGTTAGGAAATTTTGTCAAGTTTGATTTGTTTTGTTTTTAGCAACTATTTGGCTTTGTTTTTATCAGCTTATTTAAATACAGACACTGGAAACATTCTATAAAATTAGAGCCTATTTATGTGCACTGACGGTAAGGAACACAAGAACACTTGTACCATACACTGTAAAGGAGCTTCACATTAAATCGAATGCAAGAAAAATATCTGAAACGCATTTTGTAAACTATCACGTCACAGTGAAGAATCCTCTGTTAAGATCAACGGTCATCATTCCACAACACACTGTGGTGTACGTGATGTTGTGCAGCTATTCTTCATTCATAAAAGTGCAGCTGAGTTACACACCATTGCACACGTAAACACTTTAACAAGTGTCTAAATGAATTGGTTTCTTGAAAGAGTTAGAGTAAAGGTCATTGCATAATATGACACAATGTACTATGAAACCATTTTTCTCTCTTATACTCCTAGAGTAGGATCCTATGCCAGATTTGTTTTTATGTAGGAGAACATTTGAGAGTTAAACACAGTATAAGTCTGAAGAACGTGAGGTCCCAGAATCATAAAAAAACTCCAGTGAAGTTCTTGATGAAAATGCTGAACGTCTCAAAGAGCTAGCGTAGCTAAGGGCCAGGACTCTAAAGAGTGACCACAGGTTTGGGATATTCCTATTTATGAAGTTCAACTCTACAAAAACGCCTAACTGTCCAATGCGTATGTGGTATTTGCCAAAGATCTTCCAATCTCCACTTGGCCTTCAAAATGGACATTGAAAAACAGAAGTGACCCAAATTAAAAGCTGTATTATCTATTACTGACAGGACTTAGAGAAAGGCACACATAGCAATTAGGCATCTACCTCCCATTAAAGGTGAAAACCAATGAGATAAATACATAAATATCATCAGTACCTTTGAAAATGTACCCCCAAATGAAAAAACTTTGACAAGTAGTGGAAAGCGGGGGAAAACAGATACTTCGGTTGTTGCTTGTTTAGCAAGGTCATGGGGGTTAAGGGATGCTGATTATTTTTTCTCCCTTCTTTTGAAACCAAGTAGTTATTACAAAAGCAAATATCTAAGGAAAAGTGAGCATTACAAGACAGTCAGAAACAGCATTTTCATAGAGATAATGAATAGCTCCATTCACTTTGTTTCTTTACCTGTAAATAGTGTTGTCTTGTTTGCTGGTTACAGCTTTTAGATCAGTGAGCTGGAGGAAACGGTCATGGAAATAGTGAAGGTGTAAGATACACGCCAGTAGGAAGGAGGTGGGGATAAAGATGCGTGTGAATAGTTCAGCCACAGAAAACCTTTTTAAACCAAGGTCCTCTAGTCTGGAAAAAAAAGTAAGCCACTAAGTCATCTTTTCATACCAAAATCTTTTCCTTGTCCATTACGACAAATCATTTGCAATGGGAAATAAGGGCTGGACTTGTTCTGTGTTTTTACATCTTTAAACTCTTCTAAACCAGAGTTTTACAACGTAAACGTCTTGCATTTGGCCTTAGTAATGTAGAAAGATGCTGTAAATTTACAGAACCAAATGAACCAGCCCTGCCACAACTCTCTTTACAGGAACCAGATGGACTGAAAGTACTGCACTGAAGATCCACTCATATTGCATATAATGTCTCAGGCAAACTCCTGTTGAGGAACACCCAACACATCACAACAAGGAAGAAACCCAGCCCTCCTCATCAGCAGGAATGCTGGTCCACCTTCATCAGCTCCAGACATCCTGCAAATCTACCCTTAATCTCTCCCCAGATCTTGCTCCTATGGTCAAACAGTTAGAGAGAAGTATTGGTGCTGTACTGGGAACACCAGAAAGGCCTTGGCAGCAGATAGGGGAAAATACGACTCTTTGAGCCCTTCTCATGCCCTTTTTCATCTCTGTTGCTACACTAATAAATCTGTGGCTTCACAGCTGAGTGCTTAATCAGCTATGTTTGGGGATGGTCTCATGATGTTTTTTCACTACAAGGAGGAAGAGTGCTCTCAGAGCATACCAAACTCAGAAGTCCAGTGGAAAAAACAAAATGAAATAAACACTTACTTGTTTTCATCCAGGCCTGTCATGTTCTTCCACAACCCAGGGAAAGACTCAAACTGGTATGTATAGATGAAGATAAGTACCAACATTGTGTAAACAACCACTGACATCCAAAAGTACTTTAAAATCCTTCTCCACCATTCATAGTGCACCTGAAAATGACAGACTAAGGTATTTAAATGAAGCTCAAGGCAAAGACACTGATTAAAATACTGACAAAGCTGTACTGGAAAACAAAGACTAACAGTACTACTCTTCCTAGCTGGCCTGAAGCAAACAGCAGACACGGATCTCTTGTGATACAGTTCTTACTCCCAGTACATACACACCCAAGTACAGACTTGTTCATAAAAATGTCTGTTGGGACACGGCCACAGACATAAAGGCCAGGGACAGCTTCAGTCGCTCAGTTTCATCACCATTAGGTGATGAAAGTGCAGGAGGAGAAGGATTCCGTGCTCCACAGGTGTGGAAGCTCTGTAGACAAGCCGCCACAAAAACTGCTGGCTACGTAGGATGTGCACAGGTCCAAATCTTTCCCATACCATTTCCACAGCTCTCAGTGACGTGGGGTGGAGTCCCACAGGAGAAGTGTGTCATATGTTTTATCTAATAGCATCTAGTTTATGTGCACTTTGCCTGTCACTATAACCAAAGTCAAAGGAGAATTAGTCTTAATCAACCCCTTCTAATGATCTTGTACTGTTTTGTTGTACCTAACTCAAGAACAAATGCACTGTTTACAATTTCCATCCAAGCTACTTTACCACCAAGTTAAAGGTATGAACCGTTGCATTCAAGGACAAAACTTAGTTAATACAGTTCTCACTTACCTGATATAGGGCCACACAGAACAGGAACAGTACCATATAGATGATTTTGTACATGACAATTCTACCCTCAAAGCTGACAAAGAAGAACATGCCCCCACAGACGTAAATCCAGTACTTGATGAACATAGCCATCACCAGCTTCCCCAGAACTTTCATAATATCCTGTTCATCCTCATCATCATCTTCCTCCTCCTCCTCCTCCTCCTCTTCTTCTGCCACTTCTCCCTCTTGCAACTCCTCTTCTGCAAATACAGAGTCACATTTGACCTCTATTTTGGGGACTTTAGTAAGAATTGAAATGGACGGAAAGTAGAACCTCTACACACAGCACAGAAACTTAAACACACTATTCACAACAAGAGACTGTATTTCTGAATCATCGTCATGCCTCCAGAGCAAAGGAAAGAATTTTAAATTCATATGAGCCTCAACCTGCTCCTAGAGCTATACAGCATATTGCTTTATGTCCAGACGCCGCTCTTCACTTTGTCTAATATGCAGGCAGCTGTAGTGGAAAATTAGAGCCCAAGGATTGTATAATGGATAACAGTCAAAATACTATCCATGGCAATAACTGTACTCCAAGGCAAGAAACCTTTAAAACTGGAAAACAAAGAAACCACTTGCACCACCAGAAAACCTCTCTTCTTGAGTTTAAAGGGATAAAAGTCCTTAAGAGAATACTGTGGTTTCCTCCAAAAACCATAAGCAAGGGAAGACATTAACATAAAACCAAACAAGCTTAAAAAATATAAATGCTGCACTAACACTGCCATTTTTTTTCAAAGAACCTACCACTTTTCCAGCTTCTTCTACTGTACCTAAATGACTGCAGAAAAAACAAACTGCTTTTGCCTTATGAAGAGGTCAGGATTCCCCAGTTATTAACCTTGGGAGGCTTGTGGACGGCAGGGTAGGTGTTCCCCTGAGAGCAGGTACACATGGGCAAGTATTCAGATAACAGGGCTTGTCAAACTCACAGCAGGAAGCTGCAATGTTTTTCTTCACAATGAGAACAATATTGAGACCACCATCAAAAGGACTGCTCACTCCTTTTCTCCCACTCACCATCCCTTCCTCAGACACTTTCTTTGTTCTTGCCTTTCAAATCCTTGCAGTGTCCAGCTCTGACACTGACCAGACATTTTACTGAGCCAAATATTGTAATTAATCAAACAGGAAACTATATCACTGCTTCTCAGTCTGGCTTTCTACCATTTCAGTGAGCTGAACTGGTTCAGATTAGAATCCAGAGAGACAGAAAAGGGCAAAGAAGGTTTGGGGGAAACTTATACCCAGTAGCAAAAAAAAGAACAGGCCACTGAGCTGTTAGACTAGCTGAAAATGTAGCAGTCAGCTTTGCTCTCGGGTATGCTTCTGGTTGCATGAGCCCCTGCACTGAAAATATCCATGCTTATTCTCCCACTGAAATCAGTAGTTTAACTTCCAGTTTTGTGCAAGTGTTCACGCACAAGTGCAACTCACAAGGAATTTAGCAATTGATTTTTCTTATGTAAACTTTTCGTGTGGTTATACTCCTACAGCAATTCATCTGCTAGTTAGAGTTTGGGACACAGGAACAAACTGATTCTTAGAAAGTTCCATGGCATTTTTCAAATGAGTCATTTCATTTACCTTTCATATTTTGCAGTCCAACAGTAAAAAGAATTTTCATTTTATTTGATTTTCTGAAGTTCAAAAGTGTATTGTTTTTATATCCGTTGAGAGACAATTCCACACAGATTTTCTAATATCTTGCTCAGCTAATAACAGGTATCTTGGTAATTGATTTCCGCATTAATAAGCACAGTAACTGGAACTTCTATTGTGACCGACGGACTCCAATAAATTGGACATGGCTTTACCTTTTTCTTCATCTTCTTCACTTCCAACTTTGACCTCAGATAAAGTAGCTTCTTTTAGCTGAAGTGCTTTCTGTTCAGTGAGGTGTTGCCTAAGCAGTAGCCAGAAAGTAATTGTGAAAAGAATCTGCAAACAAAAATCAAAACAAAAACAAGCTAATTGTATAACCTATACACTGCTAATGCAAACATATACCTTTATAAATCTTGCATGCTTTTGCTTTCTCTGTCTATTGGAAAATTACGGCATCAGTGTCAAAGTGCACCTTTGCGGAAGTTATTTAGGAAACGCCCTGCATTAAAACCAAATTTATTTTATTTGCACTTTTCCATTAACTTTTCACTCTGCATCTTTTCTTAAATATACTTACCTATACAGTTCTATTCTACCTTATTCTATTCAGTTTTTAGCTCCTGTCTTATAAGTTTAAGGATCTTCTCATTAGATATTGACTGGTATAATTTCCATCTGTCCATATTTGTTCATTTCCCCTTTCTGCAGGGAAGAAGCACAGGCGGTTGAGTGTGTTGTCATTAGGTTTGGTATATCATAAATCTCTTGATTTAGCAGTTTTAGTATGTTAGGTGCTTAAGTACAATTAATTTAAAAATAAAAAATTTCTTTGTGTGTCTTAAAGTTACAAAAGACAGCCAACTGAATGTGCCTTGCATTTGGAGCAGTTACAAGATTTAAGATGGCTCTTAATTCTTTGAAGAGATTGAAGAGTTGATAACACCATAACAGCAGGATACCTTAGAAATAAATAAATCTCTTTAATGAAGAGTGCATTTCTGTGTTTTACAAAAAGCTGAACTCAACAACTTGCAATACTGAGAGACAGCCAAAATTCAGAAAACAGCATGTTGCCTATCAAACACTTGATTTTATATTTACATTTTGCAAAGTTTCCACTGATTACAGTGGTGCAGAACAAGGACCTATTTCACTACTTTATAAGATAGAAGAATAAAATCTCAAACAGGAAACATGTAAAAGTCAAGTAGTTTGTACGCAATAAAATGACAAGGCCAGTAGTATAAAGTAGAGAGCTCTCCTGTTTTTCATCTAATGTGCAAGTACTTCATGGGGGAAAGGAGAAGTCCCAGACTAGCAACAGCTGCTTTCCCTGGCACTGTGGCTAATGCTGAGCTGCAGCAGCAGATCCTCAGCCTGTGTGAATTGTCACAGCTCTTCCTCCTGGAGATAACCTCCCGGAGCTCTGACTTTTGAGAAACAAACATCTGATATTGTAAAGTATAGACTATTCTGCCGTGACTAGCTCTGCCTCACTGCTGCATTTACTCCTTGTTCTCCTTGGAATTTCCAGAGTTTCCATTTAAAGCTTCCATTTTATTTCCTGTTTAGACTGGGAAACACATTCACTGCATGCAGAAAATTATGCAGAAAGAATTACAGGACATTTTTTCAGTTTTTCTCTCCTTGCAGAATACAGTATTCAATCTTTACGTAAATTCAACCTTTATGTAAAGGGCTTTAAACTAGGAATGACAGGGAAGAGACAGTTACCGGCAGCTTTGTGAGGGAGTGACGGACTGGGTTGACAAGCAAAGGGTGCCTGGGGCGATGTGAAAGAAAGGAAATACATAACCAACAAAACAGGGCTTAAGCAGGGTCACTTCAAGCATTTGTAAGTAAGTAAGGCAGTTTCTTCAGGGCACTGTTACGGGGAAATCTCCCAGACCCTTTCTGGGAAATCAGCATACTGGGATGCCGCTCTGAAGTGCCTGTACATTAATGCATGCAGAACAGGGAATAAGCTACAGAAGGATTAGAGANCTTTAAACTAGGAATGACAGGGAAGAGACAGTTACCGGCAGCTTTGTGAGGGAGTGACGGACTGGGTTGACAAGCAAAGGGTGCCTGGGGCGATGTGAAAGAAAGGAAATACATAACCAACAAAACAGGGCTTAAGCAGGGTCACTTCAAGCATTTGTAAGTAAGTAAGGCAGTTTCTTCAGGGCACTGTTACGGGGAAATCTCCCAGACCCTTTCTGGGAAATCAGCATACTGGGATGCCGCTCTGAAGTGCCTGTACATTAATGCATGCAGAACAGGGAATAAGCTACAGAAGGATTAGAGATCTGTGTGCAGGGCTATGATCTTGTTGGGATCACAGACATGGTGGGATGGCTTGCATAACTGCAGCGCTANTGAAAGAAAGGAAATACATAACCAACAAAACAGGGCTTAAGCAGGGTCACTTCAAGCATTTGTAAGTAAGTAAGGCAGTTTCTTCAGGGCACTGTTACGGGGAAATCTCCCAGACCCTTTCTGGGAAATCAGCATACTGGGATGCCGCTCTGAAGTGCCTGTACATTAATGCATGCAGAACAGGGAATAAGCTACAGAAGGATTAGAGATCTGTGTGCAGGGCTATGATCTTGTTGGGATCACAGACATGGTGGGATGGCTTGCATAACTGCAGCGCTACAATGGAGGGATACAGGCTCTTTAGAAAGGACAGGCTAAGATGCTGAGGAGGTGGAGTTGAGTATGGTAAGACACATCAGAAGCAACATGAAGAGCTTCTGTAAGTACATAAGTAGCAAAAGGAAGACTAAGGAATATGAGGGCCTGCTGCTGAATGGGGAACATGGTGACACAGGACATGGACAATGCTGAGGTATCGAATGCCTTCTTCATCCCAGTCTTTACTAGTAAGACTGGTCTTCAGGAATCCCAGGTCACAGAGACCAGGGGGAAAGGCTACAGCAAGGAAGATGCACCCTTGGCGGAAGAAGATCATGTCAGAAACTACTTAAGCAAATTTGGCATATGTAAATGAATGGACCCTGATGGGATGCACCAATGAGTGCTGAGGGAGCTCGTAGATCTCATAGTGAGGCCACTCTTAATAATCTTTGATCAATCATGGCAATTGGGAGAAATGCCCAAAGACTGGAGGAAAGCAAATGTCACTCCTACCTTCAAAAAAGGCACGAAGGAAGACCCAGGGAACTACAGGCTGGTCAGCCTCACTTTGATCCCTGTGAAGGTGTTGGAGCAGCTAATACTGGAACGCATTTCCAGGCACATGAATGACAAGAAAACGGTCAGGAGTAGTCAGCATGGATTCACCATGGGAAAGTCAGGCTTAACCAACTTGATAACCTAAAATGAAACGACTGGCTTGGTAGACATGGGTAGAGAAGAGGATGATGTTTACCTTGACTTCAGTAAGCCTTTTGACACTCTCCCTTAAGATTCTCACAGAGAAGGTGATGAACTATGGGCTGGATGAACAGACAGTAAGGTGGATTGAAAACTTGCCAAACAGCTGAGCTCAGAGGGTGGTGATCAATGGTATAAAGTCTAGCTGGAGGCCAGTGACTAGCAGCATACCCCAGGGGTCAATACTGGGTCCAATCCTGTTCAACATCTTTATTAATGATCTGGCAGGGTGCACCGTCAGCAAGTTTGCAGATGACACCAAAGTGGGAGGAGTGGCTGATATGCCAGAGGGTTGTGCTGCCATCCAGAGGGACCTCAACAGGTTGGAGAAATGGGTTGACAGAAACCTCGTAACGTTCAACAAGGGGAAGTACAAAGTCCTGCACGTGGGGAGGAACAGCCCCAAGCACCAGTACCGTCTGGAGAGCAGTTACATAGAAAAGGCCTGGGGGTCCTGGTGGACACCAAGCTGAACATGAGCCAGCAATGTGCCCTTGCTGCAAAGAAGGTATGGTATCCTAATGATATCCTAGGATGTATTAGGCAAAGTATTGCCAGTAGGTTGAGAGAGGTGATACTTCCCCTATACTCAGCACAGGTGAGGCCACATCTGGAGTACTGTGTCCAGTTCTGGGCTCCCCCATGAGAGAGAGACATGGACACACTGCAGAGAGTCCAGCAAAAGGGCCACAAATATGAAGGGTCTGGAGCATCTCTCCTATGAGGAAAGGCTGAGAGAGTTGGGATTCTTCAGCCTGGAGATAAGAAGGCTAAGGAGGGATCTTATCAATGTATATAAATACCTGAAGGGAGTGTGTAAAGAAGATGGAACCAGGCTCTTTTCAGTGGTGCCCAAAGATGGGACAAGAAGCAATGGGCACAAACTGGTGCACAACAGGTTCCCTCTGAACATGAGGAAACACTTTTTTACTGTGAGGGTAACAGAGCACTGGCAAAGGTTGCCAGAGAGGTTGTGGAGTCTTCCTCCTTGGAGATCTTCAAAAGCCATCTGGACATAGTCCTGGGCAACTGGCTCTTGGTGACCCTGTTTGAGCAGGGGAGTTGGACCAGATGACCTGTAGAGGTCCCTTCCAACCTTAACCATTCTGTGATTCTGTGAAATTTACAGAGTGGATTATATTCAGCCTAAAAAAAAACTAGTAGGCATCTTCTATTAGTTTTTTTTGGATGTGGCCAAATCATCATGTATGTACAATAGTTTCCTTTCTTGACCAGCTAGTTTTAGATAAAATATTTGATTATATAGCTAATAAGAAACTATGCCAAAGGGGCCAATGTATTAAGACAGTTAAAACTCCCTAGAGATTAACAAAGTCATTGAAACTGTAGAACTCATCTTGCAGAACCCCTTGAGCTTTAGCTCTCTTACTAAACTATTCCTACCTTTACAGAAGAAATAATACGGTTCTCATTAATTTTCAAATGCATTAAAGACCAAGAAATAGTTGTCCAAAGGGCACTGCCAACAAGGAAAATCACTTGCAGAATCACTGTGAATAGTAACTAGGAGGCATGAGGGCAGTGATTCACCTAGCTCAAGAGGAGTAGTGGCAACTAGCTGCACTCTCTGAGATGCCCCTCTTGGGTGTTCTACAGAAAAACTTCCTATTTATGCCCATTCCCTCCCCTAAAAGCACACCTGCCAAACACAATGCATTATGTAGTGCTTTCAAGACATCAGAGGAAATCTATCATGCACTGAGATCAACAAACTGTCTTGTTTCTGACATGAAATGGATTCCAACTCATTCTGCTTCAGGTGTAAGAGTAAAGAATTAAAGCTCAGTCATAGCCACGTACCGCTGCTTGTGCAAAATCATAATTGTATTGGGTTTACGTGGTAAAGGTTTGGTAGCAGGGTGGCCACAGGGGTGGTTTCTGTGAGAAGATTCCAGAAGCTGCCCCATGTCAGATAAGAGCCAGCTCCAGCCAGCTCCAAAAGGGACGCACCGCTGGCCAGACCTGAACCAATGAGCGATGCTGGTTGTGCCTCTGGGAGAGCAGATTTAAGAAAGGGAAAAAACTGCTGCGCAACAGCAGCTGGGAGAGAGGAGTGAGGAACAGCCCTGCAGACACCCAGGTCAGTGAAGAAGGAGGGCAGGAGGTGCTCTAGGCGCCGGAGCAGAAGTTCCCCTGCGGCCCGTGGTGAGGCCCATGGTGGAGCAGGCTGTCCCCCTGCAGCCCATGGGGTACCACATGGAGCAGATCTCCACGCTGCAGCCCGTGGAGGAGCCCACGGTGGAGCAGGTGGATGTGGCCTGAAGGAGGCTGCAGCCCATGGAGAGCCCCCGCAGGAGCAGGCTCCGGGCCGGACCTGTAGCCCGTGGAGAGGAGCCCACGCAGGAGCAGGTGATCCGGTGGGAGCTGCCACCCGTGGGGGACCCGTGCTGGAGCAGTTTGCTCCTGAAGGATGGACCCCGTGGTACGGACCCATATTGGAGCAGCTCTTGAAGAGCTGCAGCCTGTGGGAAGCCCACGCAGGACCCATTCGGGAAGGACGGCATCCCGTGGGAGGGACCCCACGCTGGAGCAGAGGAACAGAGAGCGACCATGAAGGAGCGGCAGAGACACAGCGATATGGGCTGACCGCAGCCCCCATTCCCCGTTCCCCTGTGCCACTCGGGGGGAGGAGGTAGAAGAGGGTGGATGGGGGGAAGGTGTTCTTAGTTTGCTTTTAGTTTCTCACTGCTCTAGTTTGCTAGTTACAGTAATAAATTATACTAATCTCCCTATGTTGAGTCTGTTTTGCCCGTGATGATAATTAGTGAGTAACCTGCTTGTCCTTATCTCAACCCTTAAGCCCTTGCCCATCATATTTTCTCCCCCTGTTTCTTTGAGGAGGGGGAGTGAGCGAGCGGTTGTGGTGGAGGTTGGCTGTTTAGCTGGGTAAAACCACCACAATAATGGAGTGAGTAGTACTAGTAATTGCAATGACACCATAATTCCAGTTGCCATCATATTCAGAGACAGACCTGACATCTCATGGGTGATCGAATACAGCAAAATGCCATGGTAAATAAAGGTACTAGAACTACAAAGTGTCTGTTTAACCACCCACAAGTACTGAGGTTACCTCTTTTTCAGAGCTTCATATGGCCCTTGCTCTGTTCCTGCTACAAACAGTAGGTGTTTTGCCAGTGACTACACAGGTGCTGGTTTAACAGTTCTGAAAGCCAGAAGCATCCATGTGCAATATTAATGCTGAAGGGTTCTAAAGTAGCTGAGAACGCTTCATGTTCTTAAGAACAAGAAGACTTAAGAGAAAAAAAAAATTTATCTAACAGATCTAATCATATCTACTTTGGATTCATTTTATAAAGCCAAATTTCTATCACTAAGAATTCTCTACAAAATTATCACTAAAATCTACGAATACATCTGAAGCAATTGTTTTGGTATTAGCTTTATGAGTAAGAAGCAAATTTCTCAACAGCATTTTTTAACTACTTATCCTTTATTGTAGAACTGCTACTGAACATGGTTATATAAAATATTGAGGATTCACTCTTACATGTCAAGCGATCCACATTTTTTGTCACAATGTATTCTGTGGTTTCATAAAAAATCTCAGCTGTTTGTAACACCTACCTTTGATGCCAACTCCCCAGGTTCCTTTCTTTCTAAAAAACCTGATACTTGAGGAAGCTCATCATTCTTGAGCTCAATACTCCATATATACTGCAATGTTAGCAGTAGATTTCCATAGAAAACCATGAATGGTGAACTGATCATGGCATATTTCCTTCGGTCCCGAATCATCCACAGTGTACAAGACCAGATCAATAACACAAAAGTCAACCAGCTGTGATATGTGATACTCCACGCCTTATGGAAAGAAGAAAGAGGAAAAGAATGTCCATAGATTCATTCAGGAACAACATTTTGGCATATTGCCAGTTACACTTAACTTAGCTTCTCTACTCAGTACCCATCTTCATTGTCATGAGACTCTCATCCATATTAATCAGTTACTGGGCCAGCTACAATTAACCCCTTGGAGGAGAAGTCCACAGCTGAGGGCAAACCCTTCTTTGTGCATTAATTGCACACTGGTAAGATTTGTGAGCAGGCTCACTGCTTTTCATGACACCAAACAAACAGGGATGGAAAGCACAGGCTATCTTTAGTACAGGCACACAGGACCTTCTTGCAAAGCAACAAAGAATTCAGTGTAGCAATAGCAAATCATACTCGTTACCTGCATGCATTCCAAGCCTTTGACACACTTCTAAAATTATGCTGACTCCATACTGTTCTAGCTTTTGTGAAATCAACTTAAAATGGAAAGCTATAGTATGTGCACAGCTAGCCTGAAGAACAGTTAGCCTACGCTAACCACGTTAGATTGCCTCCTATACTCACAACTATATAATGTTTTAAATAGTCCATTACTGAAAACTACTCCAGTAAACACTTGGGGAAAAGGATTGTTTTTTCAAGTTTTTTTGTTTTGTTTTGTTTTGTTTGTTTTTTTTTTGTGTTAACACTGTGTTATTGATTTAGGACTCAGTGCTGGTGTAACTGTGGAATAACTGCCAAAATATTTTAAGTTCCCTTTCAAATTAAATAGAAAATTATGAAACTGTAAGAATATTTCAATCAGTCTAGTTCATCCCCCTCGGAAATAATGTCTTTTAAGGGTATGTGAAAAACCCTAACACGCTACTTCTCTGTTCACATATCAGAAAGTAAATTACACTGAGGCGTCCTTAGCTATGATGTAAGTGGAACTTTCATCAGATCACACCATAATGGAATTCATAAATGAATTTGGGTCAGGTCATATGAAATAGAGATAAACCACTAAGAAAAAAAGCTAATAGTGTCTCAAACTACAAGAAAGGTCTTCAAATATATCCTCCTTTAAAATTGAGAGATATGAGCCTAGAAATGAATTTAAAAAGGAGTTGCAGAACATGTTAAGCACGCAACTTGAAAAAGAAAAAGAAAAAGAAAAAGAAGAAAAGGAAAAAGAAAAAAAAGGGACATTCTGGCAATATGAAAACAACTACTTGTTTTAATGTCTCAGAATACATCAAGCCAGATCCACATTCTGCACAAGTAGTCTGCTTATTTAAGTTGAGAAACTTTTCCTGTTAAAGGACAGCAAATAGAGTTTGAAACTATATGCAAGCAAAAAGCAGCCAAACTAATTTGTTTTACCATTTTTTAATGCAAAATTAGGCCAAGAAACTTTGTGGTTAATTTCATCACAGCTGAAACCTTTCCAAAACAGTAAAACCAAAGCTTGCATTGGGAATACTGACAGAGAGCTAATCACTATGCTGAAAATTTGCTACAGTGCAGCTCAAGGTATTTGCACCACGTGGGCTTAAAAGCAAACAACAACATCAAAAGGAGAAATAAGGGTGGTAAGCAAAACAATAGCAAAATCTTGCTTGGCACAAAGTTGTATTTGCCTTGAGACCTTTCTGTGTCGATAAAGGAAATCAGGCTTTACAGATCTTTTTTCAAAGAGAGTAACCAGATGCATGCTTCAATCTGAAATAGGAACTATATTTTTAAAATTTACTATATGACTATGAAATTCTTTAATTTTGCAGACAGATTTTTGAGTGGAGCAACAGCATGACAATCCTACTTATACAGAAGCTTTGGAATCAAGAAAAAAATGAGCCCCGCTGCTTTTTTGACATTCAACAGACAACAAAACCCAGGGCTCCTGGTCCTGGAAATGTGATGCTTTACCCAGCATGTTGACTTATTGATAGGTCTAAAACAAGCCTGGGATTTATTCATTAACAACCTAAAATGGACCCAAAATGATGCAGACACCATATTGATATTTTCTAACCATGACATTTTCTGACACCTACTGAAAACCAATAGATGAGATTACTCTCTTGAAAACACTGAGAAGACACATTTATTTGTAAAATCAACAGCATCATTCTTTTGTTGCCAATACTTACCATCATAGCTATCAGAGCACAAATGTAACTTTGTTTCATGATAAATTGGAACACAGAGACCAGGGCATGCAATTTAACATTTTCTTTTTCCTCCTGAGTGATTTCTTCTTCCTCTTCCTCTCCCTCCTCCTCTTCCTTTTCTAAGTAGAAAAAGAAATTCTTATTTGCAATTCATGTTGGTCCTAAAAGTAGTATACGCACTCTCGCCAGGTAAGTAACCCTGCAGTGATTTCACTTGTAATCACTCTGATAGCTACTTCTACATCTGTTAGCAAGCTCAAGATGGGAGCCAAAGAAAAATTACATTTGAGCACAGCAACACAAAACCTGAAATCATTGTGTTGGTTGGCAAAGAGGCAAAATATTTTAGATAGTATATGTCTACAGCCCAGTTCACAAAATTGCCAAGTGGTAAGCCATTACTGTAAGATGATAGCAATTATTTAAACTTCAACAGATCAAGAAGCTTACTAAAACTAAAAATAAATGCAAGAGGCAGAGAACTGAGATACAGAACAAGAAAATATGGAACTACGGATAATTCCCACGCAATTATTTTCACTACCTGACATGTCATCCGAAGGCTCCCATTTGTACTGTGGTGTTGAGTACATGTCTGCTTTGGCTGGACCATTTTCTAATGGCAGTGTGGGGTGGATGGTGTGATAGTCAGCAGGGCTCCCATTCACTGTTACCAGCAGAACCTGCCAGAAAATGTGAGAGAGGCACTGCGTTTAGGGCAGCTCTTATGAGAATGAGACTCCTACTTCTGTGCTTCTCTAGTGTTGGATTGCCAATGGTAAAGGAGCTTAATGAGTAACCACAGTTGGCTCCTTCCAAAGAAAGTGATACATGCACATAACAGCTTCCAAAAAATTTTTGGTAGCTTTTTATGCAATATTAATGGAATTACAAATTGGTTTCAGTGAGGTTTTTAACAAACTGCAAAATACTGCTGCATCTTTGAATGTCTGTAAATATCTCCTTTAAAATATTTCAAGTTTTTTTCAAATTCCCTAAACTTCACATGCATTAGCCATCACTTCAATGTACATACAAGCAATCTGAAAAGGCAAAGAAGTATGGACACACAGGCAAAAGTGATCACGTTACTGCAGTCAGCTGAGCCATGATAAATGACTATTTTCATGGTCTTGGTCTGTCCTACCTATCAAATTAAATGGAAGGAAAAAACAGTGTAAAGGTGGATTACGTTAGCCCATGTACAGCTGAGAAAGCCTAAGGCCAACTGCATAGCTCAGCACACAAACAATAACTCATGCATCCATGTTCTGACACTCTGATTTTCCCGGGTCAAGCTGGCTTTTTACAGCCAGCCTAGGAAAGTATCATGATCTCCTGGGTTTAGATTAAAGCTGTAAGCACAAAGTCATCCTCCTTCTTAGGCAAACTAATATGTTGAGATTTTCAGACTTCAGTTCCTATCTAATTATTTACAGTAGTTGTGAAAATAATGTTTATATTTCAGCCCTTGTGCTTGTTTGGATTGGTGCTCCAGCAACCACAACCACAAATCTCTCTCATATCAGCAGGAATTCACATGCAATGGGTTATTGATGGCAGTACATGCTAAAGACTGACTTGTGTTTAGGCTGTGAGTTAGGACCACATTTTGCTTGTAGGCATGGTAGACAGGCATATGTGGACTGATTCAGTCTCTCTTTCAGAATAGTATTACATTTAGGTGTATTCAGCAGTTACACAGCCTGAACACAGGCTATGGAGCACTTTTAGATTTGGTTATAGCTGCTCTCAAAGTTCATCTGCATCTCCATTCTTCTGTGTATGCTGAATGGAGGGGATGTTTCTGCTTTCAGAACTGCTATAGGATCTACAGCAGCTGAGATAAATCAATCATTTGCTGTCAGCTCAAGCAGAGATTTTAATTTTTTGTAATCTGTAAATTAAACTCATATGTATTGTCAGTCACTCTTTAAAGACCTCAGCATTTTGACATGAATGAAAGAAAAAAATAGAGCAAAGAAGCTAAATCAAGTTTAAAGATGGTTTGCATTAGAAAGCATATTTAGAGATCTTATTTAAACCCAATGAAATAACAAAGATCGTTTGCCAGTTGGTACTACTACGAGTAGTGTAATTTCAAATGACCAATTTTAAGGCTAATTAGCAGATTCTCAGTGTAATTGTTAAGGAAACAAAAGACAATTTTATTTAAAATAATCAAGGTTGCATGGCACAGGCTAACCAAAACACAGAAGTTTTTAAAATGTCAGCTAAGCTTGTATCTGCATATATCAGTGTAATCTGTATTTACACATGTTAAAAAGAATAACAAAATTGCAAAGACTAGTAGTATACTAACATCCGATGGCTTGTATTCATCTTGGGTCATTGACAGAAGCTGCAAAAAGCAATGCAAGGACAAATTATTAAAGAAGCATGGCTCAAGCATTAATAAGTAATTTTTCGAATACAGGCATGCACATTTGCTGACTTTTGCAGAAGATTTGCATTAAAAAATTCAGAAAGAATTCTTAAAAAGCCAGCAGAATTGTACACTGTGCTCCATAAAATGATATTTAGTGTACCATAAGTATTAACATAATTTTACTGTATGTTCCTGTGAATTCTAAACCAAAACTGAGACTGTTGCACTGAAATTTTAGGTATTAGCTCAAAGAATTAATCAGTATGGCACTATACTGATTAACTGCTTTCTAATGTCTTTCTAATGATTCGATGCTTAAAAACTAAGTTTTAAATGATCATTAGAATTATTGTAATTATAAAACGACTTCCAATGAAATGCTTATACTAATATAAAATGTGATACTTAGAATTATAATTGCTAGCAATACTCTTTTCATCAAGTAAAACTATTTTTATTGAACAAAAAGTACTGGCTTTCTCCAAGGCTGAGTGATAAACACTGAGTGAGCACCAGAATATGAAGTAACACCTGCAATTTTGATGTGTGCACTAAAGGATCAAAAGCTATATCCACCAGTTTTGTCTTTCAAGAAATATCTTCCAGAAGTATCTTCTTTTGCTGGAGACGTGATTCGTAGGGAAAAAAAAAAATTTGCACTTTTAAAATTCTGTTAAAAGTCCCAAATTTCTCTTTCTGTACCATTTTGTTGATTACTCTATGTTTGTCCACAACAGATTTTCAGGACTATTTTCAATGCGTGCCTTCTCTAGCTTTTCTGTAATAGCTGTTGAAGATATTATGTTGAAAAATGAAAATTTCCATGGAAAAATGGAGATAGCTGAATATAAAGCCTAGTAACTGTTCGTTTGTTTATTTTGTTAGAGTAGGTTCAGTTCATTTTCATTTGCTAGCTCATTTACCATTACTACTCTTACCATTGAGTTCTGGGGGGCTTAACACTATGTGGCTCATCAGTATTTATATATCACAAATATGACTGCAACGTGTCAAATGAAATTTTGCACTGCAACTGGTGAGAACTGATGGCAGAAAGCTGGACCTTTCCAGGACATTTTACAGCAACTGCCTTCCCTAAAATCCAACAAGGGCACCAATACTCCTGAGGGAAGATAAGCTGGCAGCTCCCCTTTACCAGCGGGGGTGGTAATTAGTAGTTACAAGACAGATCAGAACTTTACATCAGGATTTAGCTCCCTGACAGACTTTCTAGCTGTTTTGCATAAAGATAGTGGCCTGATGCCAAAAGACTTGCCCTAAACTTCTTAAATGTGGAAGCAAAAAGCAAGGAGCATGTTGTTCTTTTACTTCCTTACACTGGCTCTTGTTTTTGCTTTACTATTTTTTTCAAAATAAATTTCCTGCTCTGCCACACAGCCTTGATATTATATCTTAGTTACATAATCACTCGTACAGCTCTTCCTACTTGTGACCTATCTAATATTCCTTCCATTAATCTCAAAGTAACTGTGATAACATTAAGTGATGGTTTTAAATACATTTAATGCGGAGACCCTTCCCGCTTTAGCCTTACTTTTCTCTCATCAGTTGTATAGTGGCTTGCATACCACAGACTGCGTCTTCTCTCCGCTGTCATTGGAACTGGGCTGCAGGCTATTTCTTTGTCATCCTCTCTACTATCAGACTTCTCTTCGGCAGGTATCTGCTAAACAATACAAATGACAAGACTAGTTACAAGTCTAAACAAAAATCTCACAAGAGAAATTTAAATTTTCCCTAATTGATGCTTCCTCTCCAAAATATGTCTAATATCTTTTAGTGTTTAACACACTCTATCTGATGGATGACTTTGACTGAGATGACATTTTCAGAAATGATGACAGAGCTTTTCTATAACTGCTAGTCCATCAATGCCAGGATGTTTCCTGATAGTTACAAGACACCAGAATTACACAGACTTCCACAACTTGCTTTAGTATGCAGTCATACCATAAAATATTATACAGATGTTTGATTTTCAAAGCAGTGTATTGAAAGAAAATTAACTCTTCTCAACTGCATATATATGCGAAAAGACAATTCTGCTTCATTAAACAACTGAAGAATTGAAAAGAAAAGATCGAAACCTTTTCAGCATATGTAACTATCTTTAAAGTCTAACCTAACCTGTCTGACACTGTACTGCAACATCCTTGCTGACAAGCTGGTAAGATATGGACTGGACAGGTGGATCACAAGATGGGTGCAGAACTGGCTAGACTGTCTTGCTTGAAGTGGGTTGATTAACGGCTCAAAATCAAAATGGCAGTCAGTCATGAGTGCAGTTCCTCAGGGACTGACACTAGGTCTGCTACTATTTGGTATCTTCAAAACTATCTGGTTGATGGGACTGGATGCACTCAAGCAGTTCATGACACTGAATTGGGAGGTGAGGCAGATGGGCCAGAAGGAAGAGCCACCATAGAGACAGGCTAGAAGAATGGGCCAACTGAAAATGCAGAAGGTTTAACAAAGATAAATATAAAGTCCTGCATCTGAGACAGAATAATCCTATACAGCAGAAAAGTCTGTGGATAGACTTAGTGGGGAGCAGGCCAGGGGAACAGGCCCGGGAGGTCCTGGTGCACAGCAAGCTGAACATGAGCCAGCAGTGAACACCAGCAGCAATGAAAGCAGACATGTCCTGGGCTGCTTATTCCAATCTACCTGGCAAGTGTCAGGCCATAACTGCAATACCGTGCCCAGTTCTAGTCCCCCGCAGTTCAAGAGAGACATACAAAATCTAGACAGGGTCCAGCAGAGAATTGCCAAGACGATTAGAGGGATGGAGAAGCTGAAGGATGCAGGAATTGTTTTTTCAGCCTTCCATTACCTAAAAGGTAGTTTTAGGGTAGTTTTAGAGAAGACAGAAGTACTGTCCTCACAAGGAGTCATGGTTATAGGCCAAGAAGCTATAGGCACAGTTAGTTTCAGTGAAATGCTTTTTGGATATAAGAAAAAAAATTACTCTGGGAACAATTAATCACTGGCACAGCCTGTCTTTGCTGGAAACATCCGAGACTTGGCTTGATAGGACCCTGGATAACCTAATCTGGGGCCCTGCTCTCACATGAAGTTGGACTAGATGATCTCCAGAGGTCCCTTCCAACCTAGTCTGTTTGGTGATTTTGTGATTCTCTATGACGCACACGCTCTATTTCTTCACCTTTGACAGGAACTATTGTCACTAAAAGGAGGTTTGCTAATGCACCAGCCTTAACTCCATTTTAATTCCATGGCCCAGCAGGAGTATGGGGCCTCTTAAACAGAGTGAACATGGATGCCTTTATAGTACAGCAGCAAGCAGGAGATACGCACAAAAACTGCGCTAGGTTACTGCTCCTCTTCGGGTCCTCCAGATATCCTCCTGTACTGTCCCTCTTTTCCTTGCAATCCTGAACTTCCCAACTGGGCCCTCACCAAGTAGCAGGCTCGTCTTGCTGTTCATACCAGCGAGAGGATGAAGCTCTAATGTGTGGTGCTAAAGGGAGAAAGGAGGTGCTCTGGAGCCAGCAGGCTGCATGTGAAAGCTGTGAGCATCTCCATCACAGCGTTGCTCAGCAGGACTCACCAGCCCCTGGGATACCATCAGGGAGGAGCTGCCACTACTGAAGTTACTCTGCTCTCTGGCTTTGCCTGGTCTCTTTAAGAACCTTAGACCTTAATCCAACTTTTTAATTTCATTAATATTTGACCTCTCTATTTCCTTCGTCTTCTGGTCTCTCTTCTCCTCCCAAGACTTTATGTGTTTTTTAGGTCTTGGCTCTGATGGAAGTAATAAGCATTCAAAACATCAGGGGAAGGTATGCACAACCATAGAATGAATATTATGGAATGATAGTAACACCAGCTATTTCACTCTGCCATCCATTAATGCCTGTATGTTTATTTCAAAACTAGTAGGAATGGTAAAGATTGAAAGGTAGACTACCTATGCTTTTAAGTACTGCTTTAAAGAACCTGTTTTCTTGTGGGGAAAAGTGCTGTAATATCAAGTAGGCAGACTTTGATTCTAATAAGAAATGAAAAGTGCTCCAGTGGGGTTCCACATTCCTGTTGAACTTACCGAAGTTCAACAAACTTTGAACTACCAAATTCAAAGAATTACCAAATTCTACTTTCTCTCTTCACAACCTCCACCAGTGTGAGTTGTTTAAAGTAGTGAGCCAAATGCTCATTCATACACCTACAAAGCCTTGCTGCATAAAACCACTCCGATTCAGCTGTATAAAACCACCCCTACCGAGCAAAGTACGCCAGTGCCTGTGTAACCTGGAACCCAGGGCAAGGTCTTACTGACTTTAACAGGACTTAAGTGAAGGTTCAGGAGCTCTGCTGAGCTGCAGCCAAAATACAGAGTACACACCAACTTTACTAGTGTTATTCTGAACTTGCCTTGTTCTTAACTACAAAATGACTGGCCAAGCCAACTAATTGTCACATTTTATTTCAACCTGAACAAATGGTTTGTAAGGACGCAGGGCTTTTCTCCTGCCTATTTTGCTCTTCCTACTTAGCAGATACCTGTACTTCTGTTTCAAATGAAACCTCACATAATCAACCTTTGGTTTTCAACAAGACTATCCATCTGATCTCATACTTATTTTACTTAAATCCTGTCTACTGCCAAGAAAGAGACACATTATGGAGTTAATGCTAGTTTTCAGCTGGACTTGGTGTCTCAAAGGCAGGGCCTCAAGTTAAGCTTTTTATGGGAACTAGCTGGTGGTAAGGGTTCTCATTCCTTGTGCAAAATCAGTTGATGCATTAGAATAAGAATAAATCAGGATGTTGGGCAGATGTCTGAAAAGTTACCCATGGGAACAGGACATCCGAACATCTTAGCTGGTTTTGAAACTCTCCATTCCAATCCTAATACTAAGGTTTTATTTTTTAAATCTTGACTTAGATAAACAATGGTTATTAATTTAGTTTTACTTCTCAGACGCAATGACAGCACATTTCAGATACGATTGTGCATTTACATTTGATTGCAAAAGGGCATTCCTAGCCAAAGCGTAACATGAAATACACTGATTTTGTGCTTAAAATACTTCTCACTGCCATTTAAAACTTTAATATAACTGCACACCACAAAGAACTGTTTATCAACAGCATTTAGTTTGGCACCAGGATGACCAAAACAACACTAAAAAACCTAAGATGTAGACAGTGATTTTAGTAATACATTTTTAGCCTAAGAGACTATAAGGACAGTGAGCAGTTTTATCTTTCTCAGAAGAGGAAGAAAAGAAAACAGTATTAGCCATCTGATTACAACCTGTGGGAGTCCTTTGACTTGTCTAACTCTTCCATTTCTTCCACTGTCTTACCAACTCTCAAACTCCTCTTAATTCGAACAATCCTAAAAAGTTTTTTAAGATCAAAATTACAAATTAAATTGCTCTAACTCTGTTGACTTCTGTGCCACTCAACACACAGAATGAATGAGCCCTATTCATTTATTCAGTCCTATCAGTTACAGCTATAAGCTGAAATCTCCAGAGACAGATTGCCTCCTCTAATTTGCAGAGGTAGAAGTTCACAAGACTTAATTTTAGAACAAATCAGGATCCAAAATAGCAGGCATAAGAAAAGCAAAACTTCCACTGACCTCCAAAGGTGTTTTGTAGGAGTAAGATCCATACAGAATCCCACACAGACCCACCATACACTGTTTGAAATCTCGTACGTGCTGCACTTTGACAGACTGTGGTGCACACACAAAAAGTCATCACCTTGAAACTCAAGATTTGAAGTGGGCACTGTTCTTGTAAAATTGTTGATCAGCTGCAGGATTCAGATACAATCTCAAGAGCATCTGTCTCAGAGAGAACTCCTATTAAAATTCAGCAGGAATTTTATTTGTAGGAGGACCCCAAGATGCAATTCACACAAGAAGGAAAAAATGCCAGGTCTACATGTCTTAAATTCTGCTTTTAGAATCTGCTGCTCCAGTACTACATTTAGTTTATGTACACCTTTTTTGATTGAATAAGTATTCCTTTATACATAACCTATCATACATGGTTTGTTCAAAACAGGTTTTGTTCAAGAGATTCTTTTGAACAAAATTTCTAAGGTGAGACACTTTTTACTGTACTTTACAGCAATATATAGTGAACAACTACTTTACATTAACCAACAGATAGCACATCGTCATTGCCGTCCATCCATCTGTAGGCACGTTTGTAGTGAGGTCCTAAATACAGAGTAACTTTGAAGTCACTGGGGATTGCAAAGGCAGGTTATATCATTAGTTTGTAATGAATTGAGCGCACCAGAAATTCACAAGCCAAAAACTGTTTCAATGAAACCTGAAATAAAATTATTTCTGGATTTAAATAATTGAAAACAGAGTCTACCAGGAGAAAACCAGTAAGAGAAAGATGAATCCTGGATCTATGGCTCCAGTAAAGGAAGAACAAAACACATATGGAAAAAAAGGCCATAAGAAAAAGTATGCAAAAATGGTAAATTTTGCAAATCTCAGCATCTCTTTTTAATGACAAATACTTGCAGCACTATATTACCTGCCTCAAAGATAAGCGTTCATTTATGGGTATCATTTTCTTTACAATGCTCTTCTTTTTAAGTATCCATTTCTCTTCAGAGGGAAGCATCATTCTCTTGGCATCTGAAGTTCCCATGGGGGTTCCAAGACTTTGCATTGCCTTTCATGTAGCCAAGGGTTTGAGAAACATCATTTGTTCTTAAATTAATCTCTTCTAATATTTACTCACTCTAATTTAACTGCTTGGAAAGCACCTCTAACGCAACTTGTTTCCAGTTCTCAGAGACTTATTTTAGTGTCTTATGGGAATATCCACCTCAGTCAACATGAGTAGTCTAAAAGAAAGAAGTGTGACAAGCCCACTAGAGTTCCTCTCTGGCCCATGAAGGAACTTTCAGAATTCATACTACCTTGAGACAGACAGGCCCATTTCTCTCCACAGAAAAAGCACAGCAACCAACTTAGACCTGCCACCATACTTTAAGACGGTGAAAGCTGGATGAAAGGAACCCGGGTTCTGGAAATGAATTCCCAGAAATGCTGAGATCACATAGCTCCCACTAACTGCATTTCACATGTGGTTACTCTGTGAGTAGTTCTCATGATTTTACTACGAAGTTTGTGAGAGGTGAAGTATTAGCTACAGCCCCAGTGCTAAAATCATATTTTTATCTGGAAATCTCAGCTTTCATTTAAGGAAAGAAAAAAAAAAGCATTTTTGCAGCTGCTGCAGCTGCAGAAAAAAATAATAAAAATAAAAAAATAAAACAACCCAATGCCAGAGGGCACTGGACTACAATCTTTTAAAACCTTGTGACTTTAAAAAAGCCAGTCTCAATATTTCTGGAAACTTAAGACACGATTTTTTAATAACTCAAGCTGGCAGTTCTGGCATCATTCACCTTTTATTATGAAGCTCAACATATGTAAAACCCAAATATCAGACATCTTAATTCAGAGGTGATGTATTTTGTCTGCCTTTTTAAATGTTAAACTGTTACTTTATCCATTATATGAAGAAACACCCTTAAAATAAGAAAACCTTATACATTCTTACTTGTTACTACAAACTCCACTAACTCACAGCTCAGACATGAGTATTTTCATTGTGGTTTACAGCACTGCTAAATCTAAACTCTAGAACTCATGTCAAACCTCAGAGGATCATGAAATTAAAATAAAAATGCTTAGGATCATCCTCTTCGTACTTCCAGTTTCTAAGCTTTTAAGGCACATTTGGGTTCTTACAGTCTCTGTTCCTCTGAAACAGGTAGAAGTAAAAACCTCCTTTTGTCTCCTTTTTCTCTTGCTCTTAAATGTAAGCTGGGATTTTCACTCAGGTACACAGATTCATGAGCAAAGGTTTTCAGAAAATTTTTCTCTATCTGTGACAAAATTGCAAATCTCTCTCTTGTCTCACATTACCCTCTGCCAGCCTGCATTCCACTGCAGTCCTGCTAAACAACAAGCCCTGGGTTTGCCAGCCATTTGATAGCACCTACACTACTTTATATTGATACTGGCTTTCCAAATCATTGTAAGCATTAATGATCTGCCATTGCTTTCCTTATTTAAGACGAATATCCACGTAAAAGCTGCAAAATCAGACTCTTGAAGACACCTATCTAAAAGCCTGAACTCAAGGTACCAGCTTGCACTTGTCTCTTTCCCTGAACTTTCTTGAATGTTTGCAGCTCTGCTAGGAAGTATCTGCATTGGCCAGTCTCACAGTCATTACTACTAAAAAAGAGAAGGAAATCACCCTTACAATGGGCTCTTGTAGCCAAAGGCGGATAAGAGTTGCGAGGGTGTAGTACATCACCAGCAGCAAGATTGGATTAGCATGGTGATACCAATGTAACTCTTGATTTTTGATGATCATCCAAGTGCTTGAGCAGTTTGTCTGAGTAAGAGAAGTGACACCAAACAACCTGTGGATATGAAAGAACAACCAGGTTAGAGAATAAACACCAAATCTCACATTGCTTAGAAATATTTTTTGTTTCGGTTATTTTTGCTTACCTATAACACTGATTTCTCTGTTCAAAAATAGATCTAAAATGCAGTGAATATTTTCATTCCAGAATATTTAGTGAAAAGGAATGTTTTTTTGCACTTGGTTTTCAACATAAAACATGGCAGTATAATATTATTACACCTATCATGTCCAATGTAAAACCTTTAAATGACCTGAGTCCTTTCGGCTCAGAGCTACAGAAAAGGGGGAATCTGGCTGCATGGCCATTTGGCAAATCACAGTAACATGACATTTCACAGTGATTTAGTAAACTGACACACAATTCCATTCCATGCACTCTGCCAGGACAGAGCTGTAAAGCACATCTCCTCAGAACATTGAACAGCTTACTGAAAATTAAAAAAAAAGAAAAAGATAGAACTATTAACAATTGCTGTCTAATTATCAAAAAAAACTTATAGACTTACAAAGCTCCACTGAATTCACAGCTGTTGTAAACAGAAAAGGAAAACATTTGGCAAAGCAATTGCTCTGAATGATCAAATCATTAAGTAAAAAAAAAAAAGATGAAAAATTAATTCCATTATTAGTATTAATGTAGTTGCAGTATTAGTATCAATGATATGAGATATTTGACTATTTCTTGAAAAACTAGGATCTCACAATATTTCTACCAAGTAAGAAACATATGTTGGAAAAAAAAAAACACTTATGAATTAAAAAAAATTCCCCAACATTTTTAATTTAAGACAAGATGTTAGATGCTTTGTACCTGAAACAAAACTAGTAGGAAGTTATCATTAATCTGGTTCTTTCAGTCTAAAATATTTTGCAGAGTTCCAAAGACAGTTCATAAAGTCACCATAGCATATGTCAGTATTCATTATAACAGTTTTTTTTGTTTTATTGACAAGCTTCTTCTACAACGTGTATGAGAGTTTTCATTTTTTACAAGAAATAGATTTGATTCTAAGTAAACTTTAAGGAGAACCATTTCTTAGTAGAACAAAAATCCCAAACTATGGTAACTCTGCCAGAGTAAAACAAATACTTTTAAAAAAAAGTTTTTTTCTGCTAGGGGATTTAATCATAAACAGTAAATGTTTAAAAGATTACTTCTTTACCTACTAAAATCCAACATGAAAGAGTGAATGAATATAAAGAATAAGTATGATATTCAACAGAGATGTACTGCCTGAAATCTACCCTTTCAGTGCTATAAAGTGAAAATCAAGTGAAAAAGGAGAGTTTATGCCTGTTCATCCACTGGGGATTAGTGGCATGGGTATAATACCATTAGCTGCCAGAACTAGTGCTCTATAGTATTTTATTAAACAATTTATCAGCACTCACTTTTCATTCTGATTGTCAACACGAGCCAAAGGCTATAAACTTTAAGACTTCTCAGAGCTTTTGGGTGGANTGCGTACAAAATAAAATGTTGTAACTTAAAGGAGCTGACAGACCTGTTTTTGGAGTTGACCCAGATTCAAACTTCTGTAGCATCCAGGCAAATTCAGAGCCGGTGTTATGGTTTGGCACCATCTGACCAAAATGCACGCTGGATTGTATTTTGTTCATATTTCTATCAGCACAGGGGAACATCTTGTTTTGTCTGCTTTCCTCTCTGCCAACTGACTTGTAATTTTTACCCGTCAATGATCAGGGTTGTTGAGCTCCTATTAGTTTCATCTTCTACCTCTATTTCATAATGCATTCCTCCATCTTTGATTCATTTTAATCTTTTCTGTATAAGCACAGTACAAATCTTCCTACTTCTGTTTCATAAACGTCTCAGAATCAGAGTGCAATCCAATTCTTACTGAAGTGAGAAGTCTTTCCATTGACACTGAGTGCTGAGTATTTACTACAGAAATCAGGGAAAAACAGCTCTGAACCCTTCTGCCAGGCAGACCTGATCTTACTATTCCATTCTCCTGTATAATGTATTATAAATATAACATCTCAAAATCTTGTGTTTTACATTCGTCTCCACTGAAGAAACATTCCACATAATCTTACCAGTTATGAAATTTGTTATGTTTCAGTTAAATCCTCAGTCTCTTAGTTTGACCTGCTTCCTTCTTATTATCCATACTTTCTACTATGGGACTTAATTCTCCCATCCGGTCCTGCATTCTCCAAATACTAATAAGTTATAACATATATCTCTTCCCTCTTATTTGTTACCTAACCAGTAAGATATTTCTTTCACGCATTTCAGCCTGTCTCATAGACCATGAACCTAGAGGAGCTGCTGCTCATTTGTGAGGTCTTCTGAGTTTTTGAGAATTGTTAGTCACAAAGGTGCTCAACACAACATACCCCATGTACCAAATTCAAAACAGTCTGACATCTTGGGAATGCTCATTCTGTCTACAGGCCTTCAATAAGGCTACAAGTTGCTACTCATTCAATATATATGCTTGACCATTATCTTCAATGAGAACCGCTGGCGCAGAACATTTTTCAAAGACATAGAGTCATCTTCTCTTATTTAAAGCTTTTAAATACAAAGGAATGACTGCCATAAAATGTGTAAGCATTTACAGTAGGCAATATATATTAGGGCATTATTCAGTTCTGCATAGTTCATTCCACAAAGATGTCATTATTCTCTGTAGTAATCAGGATCATCTACATTTGTCCCCAACTCCAATCTTAGTGTGACTTTGTCTTAGCCAACATATATGTAAACCATTAGTAAAGCCAGAATGAGTCTTAGATTAGTGAAACCAGATGCCAAACAAGACAAGAATGTGTGTGTCTCAATACAGAAGACAAATAAAACAAATATGCGAAGATCACTTACTACTGGAAATTGTTTACTCTTCAAAAGTCTGCATTTAACTTCATGAATAAGTGGAGGTTTGCAAGATGCAATAGATTCACTTTTCTATTCTTGCAAAGAAGCAAAAATTGTATTTTTTCAAAGTCCTCATCAGTATTCTGAAAACTGCATTTTACTTAAAAACACACAGCAGAAATCATTTGGAAATTTTTAGAAATTACAACGGGCCAAGAAGAACTAGAACGTTTGACTGAGGCACGCTCTGAAATATCACAGTGAAAAGCAGTTCTTAAAATAAAGGTGGTATCTATTTGTCCAGTTCCTACCCCATTCACTCATTTTCCCTGCAATGCTTCCTACTGAATCTGTGAAACATCCTTCTGGCAGATGCACTTTCATCTTCTGTGACTCTGACAAAGCTCTAAGCTATGACCTTAAATAAAAACATCAAACAACTTCTGATATTAGTCAAATGTGAAAAATCAGAAAAACAATTTCAATTTTATTTGAAAACAGAAAAAAAAAACGTTTGTACTCACAGATATTTGACCTAACGAGCTGCTGCAGTACCACATTTTATTACTCTATTATGCAGATTACTAAAACTTCTCCAGCACACATTATTTTAGTATTACATTAATATAGAAAAAGAATTGGCATTAATAATTAGTTGTGGTATAAAATATGAACAAAAATGGTTACACAAACCAAAAAACCTAAGTATATGTCTCATATACAGAATTATCAAACACAGTAATTACAGATCTGTTCAGTCTGTGAATTTTGCCCCCAGTAAAAATGATCTGGAACATTTTTCTTTGTGAAAATGTATCCGTCAGTTTAGATCCTGGATGTACTGACACTTTAGGAGCTGATTTCAGACCAGGGTTTGTCTCATAATTTCCAAGGCCAGGATGGGAAGTAATAATTCTGACTTCCTGCATAACATATGACACACAATAATTCTTACATTGAACAAATAACTTGCGGATGAATTAAAGTTTATAGTTAAGAAAGGCATCCAGTTGATTTCAAGTAATATCAAATCTTTTATTGCCACACTATTTTCTATTGCATTTAGTTTCTATAAGTTTTGTCTAGATGAGTTTTCCAGTTGCTACATCTTCCTACAACTCTGTCTACTACTCTGCATACTACTTTTCACTACACAACAGACCAGGAGTCATTTTCCTGTATCTTCTCTGAGCTTCCCAATTTACAGCAACCTCATTCAACGATGCAGAACATCAATAGTCCACCTCCACCACACTGCAGAACTTTCCCCTGTTTGTATGGCCTAGGGGTTGTACTTGGACACCACCCAAATATCAGAGTAGAAGCCCATATTTACATGTTTATACAAATACATTCAGGCTTCTTTGGACAGTTTAATGTCAGTTAGGAAACAGGTGAAAGCTATTTTATTGCTACAATATTAGACCTGCAATTTCTGAACTGGTCAATGCAAAACCTTCATGCACTAATACACAAAACAAAGCAAACAAACAAACAAAAATCAAGGACAATTAAGCTTTCTTTTTTTCCTCCTGACTAATACCTGCTACCTTCACTTCCAAGGGAACCGTTTCACCTCTTCTGTCTTCCCAGCATGCTAGCCTGTTTCATAAAAATGGCACTAAAGTCCTCTGAATTTTCTGGAAATGGCTGACTGGTAAGAGGATGTGATGGAGATGGAGATGGAGGTGGAGGTGGAGGTGAAGGTGGAGACAGAAGAAGAGAATCCCACTATGTGACAGGCTTTGGAGGCAGACAAAGAAGAATGCATGACCACCATTGTTCACCTCAACCGCTTGGAGATTCAGAAAATCCAATTTAAATGAAGTAAATGTAACACCTTAGTGATTTCTTTAACCTGTCTGAAAGACCTTTGGATGAAACTGTACTGAAATTCTGACTGAGTCTGGCAGCTGTTTCATTTGTTTAAGGACTGGGAACAAAAATTACATAAATAATGTCACCTTAGCGACAGAAGCAACTGTCTTGCATACAACACTTATGAATATGCATCAAAATACATTAATATAACAGAAACACTCAAGTTCTCTGCAGAAAGCCTCCAAGGTAATAATTTACAATGTTTTACAGACTCAACTCCGACTCACTCGGCGGAAGCAAAAGACATACAACAGCTTTTCTCATGAGTCCCACCTAACTCATGACAATGTGCAAACCACGCATAAAAAATTCATTCAGTGCTTTCAATCAAAGAGGACATCAAGTGAATCACAGTGGCAGGAAAATGTCTCTTATCATGTCCTATTGATTATGCTTCCTCTGAAGGGTCTGAAAAGGCAGTGGATTCTCAGTTTCATCAGAGTTTGCTGAACCTCTGTGGACTAATTACAAGTGCTCATGAGTCCGCACACTGCTTTGCTTTTATTTCTCATATATCCTACCTGGGCATCGATGTATGGTAACAGAAAGTGGCTGTTTTTGCTCTCAGTTAATTGCCTCATTGTAAACATATAAAAGCTTAAACTTGGATCCAGATTTGCCAAGCATTTTCCTAAACACCACCTGTTACAAATCATTCTGGTCAGAGACACAAGACTATGTCAATAAATTAACTGCATATATTAATACCATGCCATAGCTTTAAATGCTCCTAATTCATAAAAAATAAGGAAAGGAAACAGTATTTCTGATACACTAAAAAATAGTAAAAGACTAGAGATAAGAAAGAAACAAAGCAAGAGTTCTCCTAATACACTCATCTCTCTGGTTTATTTTCTTAATAAAATGTTTTCTTAAACATTCTTTTTCAAGGTGATAGGGCCAAAAAACAGAGTGAAGTCAGCTAACTGGGGGGAAAAAGGAAAAAAGGAAATCTGTACAGTTATTGCATGCCATGCTACATCATCTGTTAGAAGCCAGAAGCTACTGTTTCCGTAGGATGCAAAGGAAGGATGTCTGAAATCCTGGACCAAATGTGATTCTGCTATCTTTTGTCAAGGGAAGCAATTACAATGTGCATTTTTATTGAGAATTGTGTATTTGGTTTAATTAGCAAGAAAATGTATCTATTAAAGTAGGAACTATCTGGATTATTTAGGCATGAGTGTAAGGTGTCGTAACGCTTGTCTCTTTTTAAAGACAACCATGCCAATTTCTTTAAGGTTGCTAAATGTAGTTTTAGAGGTTTTTGTTTGGTTGGTTGGTTTTGTTTCATTTTGTTGTTGTTGTTTAGTTGGTTGGTTTCTTTGGGTTGGTTGGTCAGTTTGGCTTTGTTTTTGTCTTTGTTTTTTAGGTGGCATTGATTTGGAAATTCAAGATCTAATATTGTAGTGGTACTACACCACTGATTTTAGTGGGTAGTTACAACACTGAAAATACAAGCAAGTTATGGTCTCACCTCCACAGTTGCTTTGGCAATGGGCAACAGAAAAGTACAGAGATCTGCCACTACAGAATAGTAATCCTTTTCTAAACTCTCTCATGCTGAGCTGCTACAATGCGTATGTATACTGCACCATGAGTTACATATACTGCAATATAAGATTTAACTTGTACCATAATACAAAATCGAGATGGAATTTGGGAATGGAGAAAAACTGTTTTAATAGTGTACTTAGAACACTACCACACATAGTTTTTGTTGAAAATTATAAAATTACAGATGATACTTTAGAATTTTCAAGACATTTTTACACCTATTTCAAGCCTTCTTCATCCAAAGATTCCTGTTTTTGCGTGTTACATTCTAACATTTGCTCTTTATCCACAATAAGCTGGATGTACATTACAAATACTGACTGATTTAAGCAGGAAAGATTATTTCACAGGACTTGCTTCCTGTTTCAGGAAAGGATTTACCATAGACTAATAAAATAAAACAACGATGCAAGTCTGCAACTCTATTTGACATGGTAGCAGGCTGGAAATTAAATCCAGAACAGGGCAATGAAGATTACAATTTGAAGAAAATGTCTGCACCAAGACACTTCAGGAGCTGCATTTCCTGATTTAGTATTTATGATTACAGGAATTTTTGCTGTGGCCAGTACTAGATGGTTATTCACAGCAATGGCATCAGAAACTTCTGCTGTGCTTGGCTGGATTCGGGAACCCATCTTTGTAGAACTTCTGAATTTCTGTTGGATTTCATGAACCGTCTGAATCTTTATGTCATCTGGATATCTTCTATTGCCTACTTATTGTGCTCTCCTCGCATGGAAGCACAGGCGAGTGGTGACTGGGACTGGGGTAGGAGAATGGACTATCAAGACTGACTAACATTTGAATAGCTGAGCCCTAGAATGGACATGCTAAAAGTGGCCAACCAAGAGCAGAAAAGAAGAGATAAAGAAGAGAAGGAGGAGAGAAGGAGAAGGGGAAGGGGAAGAAGAAGTAGGAGAGAAAGAGGAGGAGAGGAGAGGAGAGGGCAGAAAAATGAACAACTGAATTTAATTTAAAAAAAAAAAAGGAGAGAGAGAGAAATTGAATAACAGGAAATCCCCTGAAATGGGGAAAAAAATGTAGCCTTTTTGGTGGTTAGCGGTGTAGAAATCTTCTTTTCCTGGGGGAAAGAGGGCAAAGATACAAGGATAAAAGGCAAAACTTCATGTTTCACAAGCCAGGCCATGAAGTTAGAGATTAATGAAGAAGAGTACTTGAAATATAGAAATGACTGTATCTCAAATGCTAAGCAATGCTCGAAGCATGAACCTTTTTTCAAGCTTTGACTTAAAGAAGGTACATACTCCCATCAAATCTGAAAATGCCCTGGGCAAAAGAAGGGGGAAGGGGTGGAAAGAATTAAAAAATGTATTAGCAAACAAAAAAACAAAAACACTCCAACACAGCCTTTCTAAACGTCAGCTGACTCCTGTTCACTCAAGCTGTCCTGCTGAGTTTTCTGTGCTTGGATGGCAAAGCTACACACAAGTTATGATCAATAAAATCGTACCTGTAACATCTCTTAAGAGAACCCTGTGAGCCATCCCTGCCCTCCCCAGCCAGTACCTCGTTTGGCTATATGCCGAAATAAATACATGCTGTTGGAAAGGACTGAGCCAGTTTTGTGGTACCTCCAGGTCCATCCTAGCCTTCCAGAAGGTGGTTACCCTCTAGGATACAAGCCAGGAATTCAGACCACAGTTGGGCTCATGCTCCAGGGTATGCTGCACCGACACAACATTTTTAAAGAAATAGCAGAATACAGGGAGGAAAGAGTTGGGAAAGTTGGATGAAGTGCATTAAGCACTCCAAAGAATTAGGGTTAAGATGAACAGGAGGCATTTGGTCTCACATGTTTTTTTAAGGGAAAAAAAGAATTAATGGGAAAACTGGCATTTGTCTTTCCAAATCATGTTATATATAAGAATCCACAGAGATGGAACTGATCTTTTACACCTTCTCCTCAGTTTAGCAGGACAACTGTGTAGGGAGATACTGCAGACATGGATTTCAGTACACAGCTGGATGCAAGTTGTTAAATTTATCCACTTCTGAGGGATACAAGCTTTAAAAAGCATTGCAAGTATTTTTAGTGCTTAAAAGCCCTAGACCCTACTTTGGTTCAGACTTGGACAATTCGGAACTGGCTAAATGGAACTGTGCCATCTTAACAATAACAAAAAAATCTGATTGTTTGGGTTGAGAAGAATTATGATAAATTTCAGCTTAACAGTTAATAACTTTTTTGGAAATATCTGAAAACATAGACTAAGACTGGAAGTGTTTTCTTTCGGTGTTGCTATCACAACGCTATAATACAGGCATATACACAGTGAATATAGGCTTGGTGAGTAAGTAGATCATTCTAACTTTTGTTTTAATGTCATCATATTTCTATAGCTCTTTAGCAGATGTCTATGCACTTATTTTCTACCAAGTCTTGGTTTCCATAGCTTCTATTGGATCAAAGCTTTTCTGGCAATGACAAAACCAGCCCTGGTATATCTCCCACCCTCTTCTGAACATCAGTGACTTTTCTTTAAAGGAAAACTAATTTCAAACATACAGCTATTGCATGAGAAACCTCATGAAAAAAATAAGTAATTTAAAACTTATGTGCTAATATCATGCATACAATGAGGACACAGTGAAATTATAAGCCATTCATCCAGGAAGCTGCAGAGGAGAAAGGATAGCTTTAAGGGTTGTGAATTATATAAAAGCTTGCAAAAAAACTCCAAATACAACACAAATCTTTATTCAGAGAGAAAAAAATGGCCATATAAGCAGCCACAATAAAATCACTTTGCTCTCAAGTGAATTAACAACTTTAAAACAGGATGTTAAATTGTATCTGCTACAAAACCTGTTTTTTTTTAAAGTAACCAGATAATGGAATTTTCTCTGAGACTGTGTGACTGGAAGCTGTTAAGGACTGGACATCCATTAAAAATGACTGAACTTCAGACTTTCAAATACTTCATATATCTGAAACAAAGCAGCTGCCCTGAGAGGAATTTAAGTCTGAACATAAGAATTTGTGAGATATACCACATTTCAGCCAGTAATTGAGCTTTGTAGTGACCTTCTATTCCAAAAGCTTGTAGTATACTTTCATTGCCTTAGAGGCAATAATTCCCCACTGTTATCAGTAATAGTAGATGTGGGTCTATTAATGCCTTGGTTAATAAGACAAAGCCTATCTTCAAAAGCCTGGCATGAAGAAGATTTATCTTATCATTGGTTTTTCTCTCTGGATCCCCAAACTGTTTCATTAGCTATGGTAGAGCTCAGCCATGCTATGAATTTCTGGTGAGTGTTGATATTGATCTTAACCTTTTCAGTACATCAGTGAACCAGAAAAGCAGTGATGTTGCTGTAGCTTTTGGGGACATCTGCTGGGACTTCCAGAGGTGAACATCTGCTGAGGAAATAAACTGAAGCAGTATCTCCAGCATGTTTTCCCAGTTCTTTAATCCCAACCTGACAGCTGAGTTGCCGTCACAGGGAGGACCACCAGACAGGAATGCAAGAAAAAGGTGAAATGGGGATAAGGCTGCAGAATTTGCTTTAGGGCCCCTGCCTGACCCCTAGCAAGAGTATCTCCATCAACACGATCCTCTCTCATCATCAGCATCAGCATCACTGCTTTGAAAGCAGCCCTGTGGCCACCAGCCCCTGCTCCAGCAAGCCCGGCTCCAGCTCCCCACAGCCCTGCCCCGACGGCTCCATGGGGAGCCCCCACCTCTCCTGGGGTCCAGGGTACCTAGACACCCCACGCTCATTCTTCTGCCACAAACTTGCTCGTTGAGGTATTTTCAAAGCATTTCAGCTACAAACAGGCGGCAATTCAGGAAGCACTAGGGTTGCATGAGCTGAGGCAGCGATGCCAGGATGAGAGGACAGAGAAAGGAAAGCCACCCCAGAGGAGGACGCTGGTTGGCACCAAGCGCTGTGGTTAGACACCCGCACCCCTTCCTCGCATACGTGCACGTTCCCTGCAACTTTACACGTGAATGAAAAGCAGTTCATACTGAACAGCACCATCTGGGGAAGGATACCACCCAGACAGTGCCAACAAAAAGAAAAGTTTTCAATGTTTTGTTGCATTTTCTACTCAAAAAGTAATGAGAAAACACTTGCCAGTTTCTAAAGAGCCATGTGGAAAACAAGAAAGGGAAAAACCGAAGGCATGCTCAGAAACATCCATGGCCACAAAGGCTTCCCCTTGCCAAAGGGTGAGCTTGGACACCTCTGTACACAGCAGGAGGCAAGGCTTAACAACATCTGTCCATGCCAATTAGTAACTAAGGTTATAGATTTTTCAAAGTGAGTTGGCAGAGCTGCTGAAGGGACAGGAGCCAACAGCCCCACCTCAGAAAGCCTCACACAGGCAGAGCAGGGCATGTGAAGGGAGGACGGCCTGCTCCCAGAACTCAAACAGGTAGTGCAGCCAGATAGCCCTCTTGTCCTAAGTTCAGATGCTGGGAGAAGGATGGATGCACTTACGCAGCCAGACCACTGAGTTTAAAGTTTCAGCAGAAACCATTTAGGAAAAGCAGACCGTGCTTAAATAGCCCTGGTGAGCATGGGCATTTAGCAGGGTGGTGCTACCTGACCAGAACATGCAAGTGACCTGGTGCAACGACCAACCAAGCGTCTGCCTGCCAGCTTACAAGAGTTACTGTCAGCTCTTACAATAATGATTGCAGAAGTGCAGAAAACGTTTTAAAGTGTAGCTCCATACTCATTTTAACTTTGGGGTAATTTGGTCTGTGATCTAGGAACCTAAGGACAGAGACTGCAGCCAACAACACTGAGTTTTAGTCCAAGCTCTGACTATCTGTGGGGGTTATGTAATTCATCTAGCTTTTCTGTTTGGGAATTTTTCCACCTCTGAGAGGGAAGGATGATACTTTTCAGTCACATTGGGACAGCCTGCTAGGTTCAGTGATGCATGAAGAGGATAAAGAGATTTTCCACTTACTCAGTTGGCACTGAAACAGATAGAAAAAAAAGTGAGTGACTGAGACTCAAATTAAGAGATTCTGCAGTAGAAAATATGAGCAAAGAAGATAGTCTTTCTCTTTTTTTAGCAAAGAATACATTAAGAAATGCAACTGTGATTCCCATTTATTTTTAAATATAAGAAAAAGAAAAGAAAATAGAAAGGTATGGGAAGGATGACAAAGGGATAATAAACAATAAGGCATGGGAAAATGCCTAATTCACTAATTTCACAACCAAAACTGTATAACGTAGCCATTTGTAAATCAGTTGTAAACTGCACCTCATTGGTTCAGTTTTTATCTTTAAGTTACCACCTTCAGCTAAATGAACATAAGCAAGAGATGAGGTGCATCCACTCTGAGTGCTTTTAGAGTAACTGTTGTAGACCGCCTCCTGTGCAGACAAGGACTGAGTCCCCTGTGGGTGCTCGACTGAGATTAGGCAGGACTGCTTTTTGTACTACCTCCGAGGAATGTGGGATGATTCAGTTGCTAATGTATATACGCTGAGCTGAAAACACAAAGAGCTACGTAAGTGCTAAATATTTATCATCATAATTCCAGGGCATGTCAGAGCATGAAAATAAAGGTCGGCAAGCAGACTTCAGGAAAACAGTAAAGACAGGCTTGTAATGCCAAGAGAAATATGCTATTTTTAATCTATGCCTCCTAATGCCACAAAGCAGTAACGATCCGAATCTGGTAGGAGAGGAGTTCATATCTCTCTGTTATTTTTCTGTCTTTTTTTTTAGGCATTTGCTCAGTGATCATAGTAGGTAGACCTGTGATCTTTCAAAGAAAAGACAATTAAGGGCTTAATTCTTCACAGACATCACCTGCATGTCCACACAGGGCCGCCTGCGACAGACAGGGAGTCTGCGTTCAAATGTGAGTTTGGAAATCATAAGATGCATGCTGTGTAGGGTGTGATCCGGCTCTTACTGACTACAAGCAGAGCTTCTTTTAGTGCAGAGGTGTGTTGGGCCCAAGTTGCCTGAGTGGACACAGAAGTGGGAAGGCTCTGTTATGAGTGACTGCACACCCAGTTCAGTCAAACAAGAACCAGTAGGCAAGTTTATTGTGGCACAGTGGCACCTGCAAAATCGTTGTCCTCTCTCTCCAGTACTCGCACCTCAGTATCTCAAAGAATCCCAAGAAACGGGCACCCTCTGCTCTTCCTTCACTAACGCACAGCTATCTGGGGGCAGAAGACAGGAAGGAAGTGGCAACTTGCCAGCATTATGTCATGCAATGGTGACTGATTTTATGTTTGCAGTGTAAGTTCAGTTTCCGGATACAGCGCACAGTTGTTGGGAATGCCAAGACTTGCCCCTCCCCACTAATGAGAACCACCTGTGACAAGGGAAAACCAGTCTCTCCTATGTGCAGAAAGCTGCTGCATTTAAAAGCACATCTCTTGGTTTACATCCCTTGTTGTCTTTACAAGGCCTTAGCAAGTCAGCAAGTCTCTTAGTTTGCATCCCTTTTCTAGTCAAGGGGAAGACAGAGGGATATCAGTCACCTGTGGTGCAACACCAGTACCATGAATAAAGTTGTGCCAGTGTCTGCTGAGGCCGAATACGGCATTTGGCGTGGGGCAGAAGTTATGGTGAATGCCGACGGCTCTGCTGTAGAAATGGAGAGCCACCACACAAGACTGCCAGAGAAATTGGTGCAGTCTACTTAGTAGTTCGTCTGTTGCTTTTTCCAGAGAGTTTCAAACATGCTGTAAATCCTGGCACAAACAAGAATTTGCTGATTTTAAGGAACTGCAGTCTGCAGTGAAAAGAGATGGGTATTAATAACTAAGTGAAAACCAGCAAGGGCTACAAATTCTCCGTAGTAAAACTGGTAAGTTTACGCTGACTTCCCTGTTGTCACCACTGGACTTCCACCAAAACCTGAGCTAACCATTTTAAATCAATGCTATAAAGCAAGAGCAGCATGGACTTTTATTACATGCCCGCTGATGAGTGAATCTCCAAGGAGGTCCTCTGAATAAGCGCTGAAAGCGTTGAATTCATTTTGGATGAACCTCTGAATGCCTGTGTGGCAGACACAAAGCTGGAAATCTCACAGGCATGAGCAGACTTGCAGCATCTCCAAGACTTTCTTGCTATAATTGACTGGGAACTCCACTAGTGGTTCTCCTGTTGTGTTGGATATTCCAGACAGTGCTATCAGGATGGTTAGCAGTGCAAAACTCAAAACAGGCAAAGATTAAATTAACCTTTTTCAGTCTTGTAAAAAGTTCAATTTGAAATGGAATTCTGAGCCTGGTTCACTAAACAGGACCCTTTCTTTGTCTGTTGCCTTGAGCAGTTATAAACCACACCAGCCTGTTCCAGTGAAGTAAGACACTGAAAGGGAATGAAAGAATATGCAATGTTTGTTAAGAACCAGTAAATCTTCCTCTTAGGAGGAAGAAATTAACTTAATGGAGAAGTTTAGAAGACTTCCTATGAAATTTCCAGTATTCTTTGGACCACTTCTTCCAATTCTTATTTTCAACTCTTCTGTCATGCTGCTATTAATTCTGGTAACTGTCTGCTCACCAGCCTCAGCTACAGGTGTTTTGTAAGTGGTGTTGAGGATTGTAATGTTAATCCATCTATTTCAGAGCACCTGTTGTTACTAGCTGTCAATAAAACTAAAATTTTCTTGCTAAGTTTATGCAACTTCACTTGCAATTTATTTACTATCCTTGTTCCATGAGGCAAGGGTTAGAGAGCTCATTCAAAGTTCAAAGCCTCTTGGAGAATTTGCACAATCCATGAGGAAAGGGATGAAAATCTTGCAATTTCTGGTGAGAAGAGACTAAGAGTAACACTGCTAACTTTATCTGTCAAAGTGAATGGGACCAACATAGGCAACACTGTTCATGTTCATAAATAGCATGCAACAAGCAATCAAACAGCTTAAAGAAGACGTTAATTAGATCACTGAATACAAAAGACAGCTTTAAAACCAGTTACTGAACTATGCAAAAATGAAGCTATGGTCCCTAGCCTTTTAGTTGAAAATTCTGGGTGCAGTTTTAAAACCAGTGCACCTTTAAACACATTTTGGACAGACTTCCTCTGCGGATCCCTTCTGAGAGGGGTCTGCATGTGCTGCATGTGTCTTCAGAGGAGCAGAGGGGGTCAGAGGCCTAGAGGTAGCCTGTACTGTGAAACTTGTACTTCAGTCAGGAAACCAAATGTGTGGAGGAGTAAATCAGACAGACGATGCGTGCTGCAGAACTGCTCCCTTGCTATGGCTTTGCGTCCTTCACTTTAAAAGGAGGAAAATCTGACATGAAAATTAAACAAGTTTTATGAGCAAAATGAGCTTTGAGGCTCATAGATTTTGTTATGTGTAATGATGGGTGAACTCTGCTGTAAAACCCCCCGGTCAGCAATATTGTCATGCTGTTGAGGGGGTTTCATTGCACTTCAATAGCTCAGCCTGCAGCTCAGCCGGGCAGTGATGCACAGCAGGACAGTGGAAGCTCTGAGTGGGACTACCTCTAGTTGCAAGAGCACAGAGAGGAGCAGGACTGCCGTACCTTTCACTGTGCAGTCAGGATTATCTCCACCATGGGTCTCCTGCATTGCTAATTAACAGAGAACCAGTATTTCTGATGGCTAGATTTTACTTTTTCCTATTCTGAACTACAACTTAGGTAGTTCATAACGAAAAGTGCTTCTGAAGGTGAGCAGCAATCTACTTTTTACTTGGGGATTTAGCCAAACATTGCACCACATTTTTTTCTTTTATCACCTGTATTTTTTATTTGAAGAAGAATAACTCATTTTCTCAAGGATTTCCCATGGACACATTGTGAAAATTTTATGTGAGAGATAAGACACCTGAAGCATTATAACAATTAACTATAGGGAAACAAATAGACATGATTCCTCAGAGCTGGCTGAATCTGAGATAGTGCTACCTGTCCTTTCTTTTCTTCATGTTAACCAAAGGGTTTGGGCTTCCTTGGGAGGAAGGGCTGCTAAGGGGCAGGACAGGCATAATGAAGACATAATACTGAGTTCTAGCATTTAGCTTCAAGTGCCTTAAGAGCAGCATTTTTTTCCTAGTATTCTACTTCTGCTTTTATCAGCAACTAACTGTTGAAATGGAAATGCTCCAGGTCACAGAAAACTTCCCCACTCCCCTGGGACTCCCATCAAGTCCACTCATGCCACTTTAGGCCTGGCTGTCTGGGTCAATACGAAGAATGTAAAGCAATGCCACCTTCCAAAACACCCCTAGTTTTTACTGTTCCAGTAAATAAAAATCCGAATTCAGAAATCCAGGGTATGACTTCTTGTGGGAAAATTATGCACTTAATATTTTAAGACAAAGACCCGCGTCACTACCACTGACTGCAACTAGGTTGTGCGGTCATTACCAATCCAAAAGAAATAGCATTCACTCAAAACCTAGCTTAAATTAAAAAATCAAAATCAAGCAACTCCAAAAAGGTTTCCCTAGAGGATGCCCCAAATTTCAGGTCGAACTTACCTAAAAACACTCTTTATGTAGCTACATTAATTGGGCAACAGCAATATCAACAACTTTTCAGATTTTAAGATAAGGTAAGATAAGATTTAAGACAAGATACAGTGTATCCTATGTATAAGACAGATCTTATTATAAATGGAAGTCATCAAGAACTGTTACAGCTCTCTTCCTCCAAGGTTTCTTGTTCAATTTTTTTGCCCTCCTGCCTTAATCCTGTTGCATTGCTCTACTTTGTTGTAATGAACAATCTTGACTGTCCACTCACTGTTATCCGCCATGGCTGCTCATGAGATTATAGCCTTGTTTTCAGAAACAAAGTTTGTGCAGTTGTGCTGCCTGAGAAGAAGGGCTTTTATATCTGACCTTTTCCTAATGAAATCAGGTCAGCTTCAATTAGATCTGACAAAAAGGTAACAGTCTTCTCAAACACATGAAAATCTAAGCTTTTTTTTTTGGAAAAAATAGTGACCCTCCAGAGAGGAGAGATAGTATAAATGCTCCTACCAAAGGAAAGGCTAGCAATGTGCCCATCCCACATTAAACAAAACCAAACACTGCGGGAAAGATTGTCTCAACTGTGGCAGTCATTGAATCTTTTTGAACACCAGATATACATTATCAGGTACTTAATAAGAAATGAAGACCATAAGGACTCTAAAGGTTTAGCTGATAGAAAATTGACTGTTTACTGCACAGTACAGAAATGTTTCCTAGCATAATACTCTGAAACTTGCTTTGTGTGGTGCACAAAATCCTAGGACAAAACATCCTTCTCAGAATCATGCAATTCAGAACAGCACTTGCCCTGGGCTACCACATAGTTTACAAAGTGACTACAATAACAGCAAGCATGATTGCTGTCTTTTGTCAACAGTGATCTGAACTTGAATTTCTAAGCTGTTAACGGAAGCATTCACTTCCTTTGCAAAATAATTTAAAAAATAAAGATAATGAAACTGAAGATAAAGCTCTAAAAAAGCACATAAACTAAAGCCTTCTAAGCGGTATTAACAGTCTCCTAAGCCGTGCTGCATTACAGCTAATATGAAACTTAGCTGTAAAACTCGCATAAGAATAACATCAATTAGCTAAATTTTGCAAGAGAGAAATCCTGGCTCTCAAACCCAAACCAGTCATGGTGACAAAAGTGGTGGCCAGTATTGCATGGTTTGGAACATGCTCTGCAAGTACAGTGTGCTTTTGCTGACAGAGGAAGGTGGAAACAGAACAAGGGTAAAGCAGTGTCCTTCCATGGTACATCCAGAGGACTCTGCACTGGCAGCAGGTGTTGTAGTGCCATGGTGGTAAGTGGCTAAAAAATCAGGCAGAAGGCATAAAAGCTGTCCCAGTGAATAGGTAGCTTAATATAAGATACACGAACTTCAAACACTCTGTCTTACCAAACACTGCCTTATGACCAGGTTACAGGGCAACTCCAAAAATCACAGAAATTCATATGGGGGTAGGAATATTCTGTCACTCATAGGTGAGCCACTCTTGAGACAGGTGCCAAAGATGGTTTGCAGCAAGGACTAATATTGGGTGCAACTCAGGTGAAATGCTGTTGCACAGCTCTCAGCTCCAATAGAGCCAGTAAATGCTGCAAGAGGTCAGTGCCTTGCCCTGCAGAGATACAAGACATTGCCAGCAAGGTAATCGACCAGCAGCATCATGCTATTTTGGCAATATCTGCTCTCCTGATGAGATTTTATTAGCACTCCTAGCACCTAATTTAGGAAAGACAATTACAGCTGGATATCCCACCCCGATCTGACAGCTTCAGGAAAGTTTTGAGGCTGTGCTTAGGTATTTATGCATTTATTACCCTGAATATCCAGAGCCTTTGGACTACAAATTCTGAATCCAGATAACAGCTTTTGGGAAGTTCAGATGGAGGATTCTGGACTGGATTTATCTCAGATGAATCTAAAAACAAACTGGATGTTCTGAATCTGTATCTGTAGGAAAGATCAATATGTACTCTCCCCACAAAAAAAACACCACCACTGCTACCAACAAAAAACAGTCACTTGAGCAAGCTTTTTACTAATCATCACCATAAAACCTATTTAAGAAGCCCCTCCTTGAAGAGATTTATAGGCACCTTTCAGAAGGAAATTTCCTGTTGAAAAGACAGACTTAGATTAGACTTCCCCGTTCAGATTGCAATGAAGCAATCGGCTGTGTAATTCCAAACTCCTGTTCACTTAAAGAAGTTGTGAAATAACATACCACTGTCAAGTGGCTGACACTCTCTGGACTTCCAGATCTGCCTCACTTCACAAGCGCGATGCCTTCCCATAGATGAAACCATTTTTACTTAAACTACTTTGAACACTACTTGCCTGAAAACTACAAGCAATGTAAGACATATCTAAAACTCTAAGAAAGCACATAGGTTTTAACTTACATTTGATTACTGGATCTTTAAATGAATACGCTTATAAGCAAAGCTTTGGACAGGAATAACTTTACTAACTCAGGATAAACTTCATACCACTGCACTGATCCTATTTCTTCATGTTGGCAAGGCCTTATCATTGCCCTAATTACATCCTTTTGCCAAAATAAACAACATCAGGAAGAAAGAAGGCCGCAATCTGAAAAATGGCAAACATATTATTGCATATTTTTTCAGGCTGTGACACTGTGTACATAATTTCTAAAGTCATTTTAGCTCATTGACTTGTTTTTATTAAATCAGGTGAAAAGAATTTTATGGTAGAAATATGATATTTTCAGAATTTTAAATGGATACTTCTAGCTATTGTTTTCCCATCTCTGTAAATCACCAATTCTGCAATACGGCAGCAAGTCAACACAGAAGGTGTTATCAACACCTTATTAACACTGGTCCTCCTGCACCACTTAGGACCATTCTTTCCAAGGCAGTCAGAGCACTGCCTTGAGACAGCTACTCACTTCTCCACTATGGGCTGGTCTCAGAAGAAAAGCTGTAAGCGGCAGAGGAAGCTTCATACAAGCTCACCACTAGTGTGCCTACCCCTGACACATTAGCTATACTTCAAAATTTCAGTACCCTATATATTTTTCAATCAGCAGACCCCAGTGCACTGGATGGCATTTAAGTGTCTGTTTGTTTATGCCACTTCTGTATGTCTGCTGCAGAACCAGAAAGTCACGACAGTAGATTTGAAACTTTGTAGAAGATCAGTGTCTTCATGTTTGATAACAGCAATATGGCAAATACACAGGGCTGTATTATCACAGTATCCTACTGCGGGGCAGTGGTGATGGCGGTGGTGGTATTTTGCTTGCAGTATCCCATAAGGTTCCAGCGCAAAATACATAAGTTCACCAGAGGTGATATATTTCCCCGGTTTTATTTCAGACCATCCCTCTCAAGAAAACTACGTTCCTTTGGTGACACCGATCAGTCACTTCTTACAGTCACAAGTGCTGAATTTTGAGTTGAAGTGTTTTTAAAAGGAAGGAGCAGCACAAGCACGATGCAAACCTAAGCTGAAAAATATTAACCTGAGAACTTTCCAGCTTGTTTGTGTATAGTTTAACTTCATCTAGTCTGAAGTCAACTGATACAGTGGCGAGCTGAATGCATTAGTATTCAGAGACAACATATTTCTTTTGTGGAGCAGAAACAACTTGCACATTTCTTGTAAACTTGAGCTCTCAAACCCAGAAATACCATCTTAGCCTTATGCTCTGCAGAGAGGAGAAGAAATATACACCAATAGCCCAACAGCAGTAGTTTTCACATCTGCCCTTGCATCTGAGGAGAGCTTAACCTGGGGATCGAGCCCTCAAAACTTCCCAGAGAAATAAAAGCCCTTCTTATGTTTTCCTTTTCCTTCATTTATGGATAAAGGTCTGTTTGTAATGGCTCTAAAGCTAACGCATGCAAATACATGTACCTGTTGTAATTTTTTGCATATAGTGAATTTTTTGCAACTAAATAAGGAGAGTTCATACAGTTGAGTGAGTATGAGAACAATCTTCTGTTCTCCTTTTGCAAAAAGACATTAAATATCATATTCTGGGTGAGAATAGCAGAGAAAAATACTGAGAATCGGATTATTTTCTCAGCATATAATTTACCTGTGCAAGCCACCCACTGGTATTAATGGTAACTCTGCATATTTAGCTCTGCTTCAAACCAAGATGGTACACAAAATAGCAAGGTATCAAATTTCTTCTGGGATGAGAAATGCTAAAATATTTTTCTGTACCATTCCAGTACATCTCTCATTTTCCTCTCCTCTAGCCCCTGCTTATATGCCAGCTCTACTCCAATTATTAAAAACCTTATTAGTGGCTTTTCCTTACACTCAGATTTGCACCTCCAAGCACCAGTAACACCTGTCTTGATGCTCTTCAAACACATCTCCCTAAAAGCAGATCAAAGAAAATTCACAGAAGAATTGTGACTAAAGAAAGAAGAATATAATTACTGCACCTCCTGTTGAAGTTGCTATCAGTGTTCTGTATGTTCAGATTCGATTTCTCATGTAATTTAAAACATCAGTTCTTCACATTATATGTGTAAAAGACAGAGTACACAACAGTACCATTTCAAGAGAAAGTCCGCAATAAGACTACGTGGTTTTTGCTTACAAAAAGTAGCAAGATCAGTAAAAGTTCCAAAGCCCGACATGAGGATTTTTTTTATCCAAACTCTGAAGGTGCTTTGTCTTTCTTCAGTGAGACAAAGATAACTTGCTTGCAATCATATTTTGTATTTCAAAAAATAGTGACTAAAGTGGTATATTTGCACTGAATGAAATTTAATCATAAACTCTAGAATTTATGAAAAATAACCTGATGCAGGAATTATGCTTGAGATTAAATTAACTGAAAATTAAAGTAAATTAAAATTAATAATAAAAATATTAAAAAGAAGAAACGAACTTTTACAACTGATGCATCTGAAGAGTTTCATTTATTCTAGCAAAAATGTTGTGAAACATACTTCCTCTCCATGATAAAATTTGACTGCTGTCTGGTGATAAAACATTGTGAGATGATATCGTCGTATGTAAACAGATGAGAACTTTTGTTTCTTTTATTAATACATCGAGAAGGTAATATAAAGGTTTTAGGGAAGTTGAGTATTTTAGCAACTCAAAACTACCAGAAATCATTCACTCTCCCATATTGACCTCTAGGTGGCACAAAAGAACCTAAACGAAGTAGACCTTCTCTGATTTTCCTGGTAATGTTATGCCCTCCAAAATCAGCCTCCTCAAGTCAGCAATTTCAACATCACAGAGCACACATTTATTAATCTGTACCAAATAAAATGTCCAAATAAGTATTATAGTACCAACTACTGCGGCTAAGCAGCTCATTTTTTACTGCTTTTAATGAAGTACATTGAGATATAAATCATTAATTGATTCATGCCAGTACATTCGATATCCCTTCACTTTCAACTTATAATACTTACAAGGAACAATAGACTTACTAGAAATAAAAATAACTTTTACATTTAGTTTAATCTAAGGAAACACTATGACACTAAAAACACATATCGTGAAAATAATTTGAAATCATAATCCAGCAGAAAAAAATAGTAAGGAATAAAATACATCCATTATTTCACCTTCTTATAGACCACAGTATAAAAGCACATAAAAAAATTAAAGAGTCAGCAAAGTCACATCCATTCAATATTTACTGCAGCAGTAACTAGAAATGCTGCTTTGTGACCTAAAAGTGATGTAGCTGTTGGTATGAACGTAAGATCGGCATGTTCTGCATGACCACAGAGAATTTTTATATTAACAGTCTAGTATTATGCGCAGCAGATGAAGTACCACAGCCCTCCTCAGTCTCTGCACACGAGGACGGCACCACACATTCTTTTTGCCTCAGTTAAGCCAGTACTACTTTAGACCTCGGAATATTTCTTTTCCTCTAACAAAACCTGCATGCATACACTGCCTTTGCATCAATGCTGCCACCGGTTTCCTTTATCTCCTGTCTTAGTGAAATCCTTCTCACTCACATCTGAGGATCACTATGATAAAAAAAAATCACCTTCCCCTTCTAACATGCCCCAGCAATATGTATCAAATCGCCCTGACAGGACCGGCACCGCTCTGTCACCCAAAACATTCAGCCTGCTAACGCTTCCACTCTTCAAAGACTGAACATGATGTCTTCCAAAGTTATGCATAAAATTTGTCAAAGCATTACATGGAAGACCATCCGCATCAAAACGTGGTAACAGAGCATTGCATCATATGGCCTCAGCTAAACAAGAAAGGAATTTCTCTCACCTGGCATAGAAATCTTTCGGTGGAACAACCTCCTGGAAGAACTGTAGCTGGTACAGATAAAGTCCAATCAAGTGCCCTGCACTGAATATAGCCATTAATACACACAGACAGCTGAATATCAGCGGATCAAATGCTTGGCAACAGGACCACCATGTGCACAGGCCCAAAAATACAAAGAAATACACAGCTGAGGTCAAAGATGGCACCATCATACCTGCAAAAACAAAAATGTGGAGGGTTGGAAAAATGTGGGAGGTATCAGCATTTGCTTTATCCTTAAGTCTGACAAGTGTATTAAACATATGTATATTGATTTTGCTCTTACACATGTAGCAGAGTATTTCACTTGTGAAAATGTCTGATTGGTGAGGGATATCTGATGCTCTGTGGACAGCCCACAAAAATAAATGAGGAAGCAGGAAAGATACACGTGTCCAGGAGTGCCAACCAGGAGAAAATGACATAGACAATCTACATGCAGTGTAGCAGCACAGTGGAGTCACTGAAGTAACAGTACTGAAGCTAAGAGAACTATGTAGGGATGCCTGCCCCCATTTATTCGTAATTTCTGCACCAGCGCATCTGAGAGCCACCTTCCTTCAGGACGGACCTGCAGGCTCCCGGTGGCCTGTGGCTCCAGTACGGCCACAGCTGCCCTGCTGTGTTTCCTGGGGGCAGTGCACCAGGGGTCAGTCCCCGATGGGATTGAGTCCAGGCACTGCCCTGACAGACTTGCAAGTGCCCGAGCGGTAGCCCCAGGCATTTCCAACCACATCCTTTACAGAGCAGAGTCCTTGCAAGGCAGAAGGGGACAGAGAGGGTCTCAGAAGATAGGGCGCTTCACTCTGGATTTTAATGGCAGACATTGTCAAAAACTGGAGCGGCCACGACTATGTGATGCTGGCCAAAATACGTGTACTATAAGGAACCTTACCCATGGTAATTTTGCCCGAGTTTCATTATCACATCATTTTACATCATGCTTCAGACCATGTCTTTAGTCTAGGCTGCTTGTCTCTGCTCTGGCTTAAAATCTGCTGGCTTTTCCATAGGCTTGCAGATTTAAAAGCATGACAGGACCACAGGGATCATCCATTCTGACTGCCTCCATACCACAGGATATAAAACTTTACCCAGTAATTTCTGCCTCAAGCCTATAACTATTTCTTTTCTTCCTTCAAAGAGATACTTTCTCTTTATTTAAACACTTTAGGAGATGGAGAATATGCTATATCCATAAATAAGTTGTTTATACGGTCAATTACTCTGGCTGTGAAAACTTCAAAATTTATTTCTGGTCTCAAATTGCCTTAACTGATGGATCACAGTATAACTTCTGGTAGATGAAATGTCTGCTACAAATATGTAGGCTCTTTGTACCTTTGTCAGTACTTTTACACCGCAATCAAATCATCTATTTTTTTTTTTTTTTTGTCTTGGCACAGTGAGTAAGGAAGTATTTAACTAATTAAGCTTGAGGTCCCTCTCTGGAATATAGGCTTCCCAGACCTCAAGCCCTCTTTGTAACTTTTCTTTGAACACCTCCCAGTCCTCAGCATGCTTTGGAATTATGCAGACAAGCTGCCCAATGCCACTCTGAAGAAAATGCCTCCTGCCACTTATGCGTGATACTTCTGCTTCATCCTCCATGGGTTATGTTTTGTTTATACTCACGCAACTTCAGAAAGGCACTGAAATAATTTTTGTTTGCTTACACCTATCAGCCATTCTTTTTCATGGCATCTCTCTTCCCTGATATCAGACCCCACGGTGATCCACAGAGCCTATTTTTTTTCCCCTTTTCAGATTTATTACTTTGAATTTGGCTACATGTGAGGCTGTCAGATGAGCTTACCTTACTGAAAGAGCCTACCTTACCAAAACAGCCACACCAGTCCTGTCCTTGGCATCCAATACCAAATACTTTTTGTACTATCTTTTCATACTTTATATTCTTGCATACTTCTCTGTTATGTATATATTTGGACTTATACTTCATATGTAAGGACTCTTCAAACATCACAGTAGGCAGAGAAATGCTAATTCACAACTGCAGGAACCAATTTTAAATTCATTTATTACAACCTACAGTGATTTTGTGTACTTCCATTCTCTCTGTAGTTGATTATGTAGTACTAAATCAAATGTCTAACAAAATGTTAACTGTATCATATCAAGAAAGTTACTTTTACCAACCATCAAAAGCCACTGTGAAGTCTGTTTATCACTTTTGTTACACACTGCATGGTTGACCTACTAGTCTTTTCTAATTTCTTTTTTCTTTTTTTAAAGGCTATGTGAACACAATTGCTTTTTACACTTGGAACTGACAGTACCAAATCTATAAATTCTTGTTATAGTCACTTATAATATGCAACCATTCACCATTTGATTATAACAGAAAATGTAAAAGCCATATATGGAATGATAGGACCACATACTAGTAGTATAAAAAAAATTAAGCAACTCAGCATATTCCAATGCCTGCCAAAAAGTTAATTTAAATAAAATCAGCAGCAATTTCTTTTCCCTTAAAAATTTCCATTGTTATTCCCGCAGGTGCCAAAGCGCTGAAAACTCATTTGTTAAATGCATAATCTAATGGGCTCTGGAGGAAATTTTTCAAATTCACCAACCTGCTGAACCAAGTAAAATTGTAACAACAACTTTTCCAGTGGTGGTTATCATGTTGCCAATAAACTCTCTCAGTTTGGATGCTAGGGAGGCGATTCTACGCAGAAGCTTTAATTTCATCGTTTCCTCAAATTCTGCTTCACCACAGTCTTCATCATCCAGATCTTCTTCATACATCAAAGCATCATCTGGCTCTAACTTTTCTCTTACAGCCTAAAGGAGGAGGGGTAAAAAAAGAGAGAATGCGAGAGAAAGGGATATGATATTTTAAAACACTGATATATTATTTAACAATGAAGTCTTCTTATAATCTCTGACTATATATAAGGAACAAGAGAGTTACAAAAGATGTACTGAAGCTAGAGTTGTACACTGATGGCTCCAACTTCAGATATGTCTCAAGAGAAAAGGATGTTAAGAGCTGTCTCTAAGAAAGACTTCAGTCCTCCTACATGCGCACAACAGGCTGCATGCTCATTTCTAAATGAAATTTGATTTGGTTTGCTCAGCATTCTTTCCATCTTGCAATCTACAGTCTTAAACTCCTCTTTGGCTCCATGGTTTTGGGTATAAGCTTCAGACACTAACCAGAAGTGCCTACCTGGTGATGATCCTCAACTAACCTCACTTTTCAACCCTTCCTCCGACTTGAAATGCAAAACCTGAGTGTGAGTGATCTGAGACAGGGCAACAAGGGCTGAGATAAATGGGCAGATAGCTCATGGGTGACAGAAGTGCGGTTTGGGAGAGAAAGACTATGCCCAACAGAGACTCAGGGAAAAAATTAGAAATGATGAGGTCGGCTGACAGTAAAAGAACAGAAGAAAAAATCAACAGGAGAGAAGCAGTGAAAGCTTGAGTGATCTGCAACAACTTAGGATGGGAAATGAGACCAGTGGCTTAGAACTGCACAACGGAAAAAGGAAAAGAAGGAAATGGGAAAAGGTCCCTCATACTTGAGCAGTTTGTTAGGATTTGGCAGTGGCCTTCACCATCAAGTCTCCCTTGTATCTAGGAGACCAAAAGACATATAGAGCTATTGAGTGATGCAGACTAAATCATCAACCCACTGTGAGAATCACCAGGATTAGCAGGAGGCCCACCCAGAGATAACATTTGTGGAAAAATTAGTCATTCACAGACACGAAGGGGTATATATACATACATACATCTTTAAAAAAAAAAATGTAATAGTTTTGAGCCAGCTTCTCACTCTGTGTAATACAGCATAGCTTCTTTGGCACTAATCTGAACTTATATTAGCTAATGTTCTGGCCAAACAGTATCTGTGTGTGTGAAAGTGAGAAAGACAGCCTATTGATGTTCTTCATTAGAATCGCAATTTCATATTTATTGGTGACTTCTGGCAGCAAAAAATTCTGTGCTGACAGACAAGATTGCAGTAGGAATGGCTGAACTCTCAGCCTGCTTAACTCAACCAAATCCTTCAGTACCATTTCGTTATGTAGATTCCCAAAGGGAACAAAATTCTCTGCGGGCTCCTTCATTTCACCTCTAAGCTTGGTGCCAACTTTCTCCTTCTACTTTGGAGCATTAGCAATGTTGTGAATGCCCAGAAAAAGCCCGCTCATTCTCAAGAGTATCTATTTTACAGACAATGAAATATGTATTAAATACAGTAGGGCTGATGTGGGAAATCTACCTTTCTCTTGGACATAACCGGCTATTTCGCTAACCATACTCATTACAAATGGAGTATGCTAGCATTTCAATCACTTTATTATTGTCACTATTCACTTATAGAGCTCTCAACAGGTGCATTATTAGTTCCTGATGCAAAACAATGGAGAGGAGACAGCAGTCCAAACAGGCAGTCATCACATTTCAGGCCATGCAGCACAAAGAAGTTTTCTATCTGTTCATCACTGCAGCTCATATCTGTGCTCCTATCTAAACAGGAGCTACTTAAACATTCACAAACAACGCTGACAGTAGTTTGAATGATACATTGTACTCTCACTTCTACCACTGCTGTTTTAGTGAGAAAGCCATACAAAGGGCAAAAGCAATGATCACTTCTGTTGGGCTGTAATTACTAGATAAATCTGCTCCTCACCTAGTCCTCTTGGGCTCAGTCCTGCTCCTCCAGGACTGGCTCTAATGCTCTGTGCCTCTACCTTAATATGATCAGTGAACAGTGAAACCTTCAACAGTGTTCACACCCCAAACCAAAGAGAATGAGTGAGACTGTGGGTATTTAGAAGTTATGGAACAGCACTCCAACTATACACGGGTCTGTGGACCTGTGTGAAGGAGACCATTGTTTCCTCAGTTATTGCTTTCAATGTTCTAAAGACAGAAGGCATTAAAATGTGTAATTACTTAAACAAATGTGAAAGGAATAATTTCAAAATAAAGATGATACTCCAAGGGAGATTGTGAGGACAGGTATCTGTATGAATATCATGAACCTATATTGAACATGAAGACAAGAGTCATACGTTTACTACACCCTAAGGTGAATGGGAGATCTGTCTAAATTGCTGATATAGCAGTTAACTGTACATTTGCAGGAAAAAGACATAAAAGTCTGAAGAGTCACAAAAGAAAATAAAAATATATTATGCATATGTAACTGGAAAATGTTCTTGAGGGAAAATGTAGCAAAATTAAAGCATTTTCAAATATAAATTGGGGGAAAACACACAAAACTTTCAAAGAACAAAATAAAAAAGAGGACAGAGAAGTAAGAAAACCACATAAGAACAGCCCAATGCAAGCTGGGACTTGTATCATTTTCTGTCTCTTCCCCCTCATCTCAAGTGCTGAAAGTTGAATTTCACATCCTGCTCTCATTAATTTTTTTTGGTTGGATTTTCCTATCATGATAACAAGGATTATAATTTTTTTTACTTGACAAGGATAATCACTTGTTTCATTGATCAGAAAGATCTTTAGGCTACATATTGTCTTAACAGTTCAGTATTAATAATCTGACACATATGACACAGCATGCCCGGGGAGAGGTACTAGAAAGGAGGATGTTTCACTCAACCAAGATACTGCTGAGAAGGAGATGATGGTCCAAACTTTCCATTAACTAAGGCATTTTAAGCCTAGCTAAAAGCTTGAAAGTTGATGAGTTACAAGGAAGTTAACTTGTATTTCCACTTCTATTTAGATAGCAAAATATGAATTCCAAGTCGTACAAAAAAGTTACGACCACATAGAAACTTCACAGGAAATGCAGAACAACATACTTCAGGCATTACTGAGATCATCAGCTGTTGTAAAGAAAACTACAGTGTTCTGAACCTTCGGAAATACTAAACTAATTTCCCAAATTTTCCTTCTAAAACTACAAATCTCTCCCTCTTTTGAGTTGGGGGTTCTTCAATCACTATCCTCTGTTAAAAAGAAGCTATCAAATGGGAAAACCTGATTATCAACAACAACCATAACCTGCAGTCCTGGAAGCTTTTCCAGAACAGTTGTTTTTGCAACTTTTCAGCACAGCCTGAACTATCAATGATACTGCTGTACTAAGACTCCCTTGTTTCAGAGTCTAGGGCTTTGCACCAGCATATGCCCTGGAAGGAGTGGGTTCACAGAATCACAGAATGGCTGAGGTGGGAAGGCACCTCTGGAGGTCACCTGGTCCAACCCCCTGCTCCAGCAGGGCCACCAACAGCAGGGTGCCCAGGACCATGTCCAGGCGGCTTTTGGTTATCTCTAAGGAGGAGACTCCACAACCTCTCTGGGCAACCTGTGCCAGTGCTCCGTCACCCGCACAGCACAGAAGTGCTTCCTGGTGTTCAGAGGGAGCCTCCTGTGCTCCAGTTTGTGCCCATTGCCTTTTGTCCTGGCACTGGGCACCACAAGAGGCAATGGGCACAAACTGCGGGGTTAGCTTCTGCTAACAAACCTGGTTAGCTTCTGCATCTCTCTGTTCCCTATCTTTAACTGCTTTTAAGGATGTCCTTAGCCTCATCTCCCAGTGTTGTCATTCATGCCCCATTCAATTATTTTTCAGTGAGAAGAGTTTGAGAGCTAAGCACTTTTTGTATACAAACATATCCGTTTGTAATTTGTTATCCAAGGTGAAGTAGGTGGAAGGCCATGTTCCTTTCCTGAAGTAGCTGAAGGGCCTTGTTCCAGCGTATATCAAAAAGACAAACTTTGGATTCCCCCACTCTCATATCCACCACCAACCAATTGGATTAGCTGGGACGGCTTTCTAGCTTTTCACACTGAACACTTCAAATTGCCAAAGGCAGGCGAACAGTGAACAGCTTTTACATCTCATGGTGATAATGTGCCTGTTGTTTTAACACTTTCTGATGATTAAATAGCCATGCAAGTACACGCTCATCACAGAACACCATTACTCCAGTCAGACTGTTTTGCAAAGCTCTTTTTACTATGTGGATTAGTCCAAAGCTACAAACCCATGCTACATAGGCTACAGTTAGAAAAATACTTTTACTTCCATAATAAATTACTTATTATGCAATTACAGGATCCCTGTGGATGCTGATTAAATCAAATAAACTTCTTCATTCAAGGAGTATAGAGCATTTGTGAAGTCATAAACATGTGTTTCCATGACCTTTGCTCTGCAGAGCAGGGCCCCTGGACTTTTTATAAACAGGCTAAATGCAGTTTAGGTTTTCCAGCAATCATGTGGAAGTCCCAGGAGTATTTATTGTAAAACATTTTTTTAAACTGCCAAACTGAGATAGAGTACAGGCAAGGAAACAGTATCGCCTCTGTGGCAGCTACGGCAGCTACTATTGCGGCCAGGGCCAGAATGTCCATTAGCTACTTTGGGGGCTGGTTTATTAACATCTAACTTTTACATGTTTCATCTGGTACAGTATAAACACTACTGCATAAAGATATCCTCTAGTCCCAGACATACATTTACTAACAGGAAGCTCTAACTCCAACCAAAAACCCATTCTTGCTTCAGAACATTCCTTGCTTTGTACCTATGCTTAGTGCTATTGTGTCTGTACACACAAATTTGCTTGTTTATTGACTTTTCAATTCTAGAAAGGAAATGAACATAACATTTCAAAAATCCAAACAAGAACAACAAAATATAACTAACCAGCACCGTTACAACTAAGGACACATGAGTCTCTCCAAATGGATGCAACTCCCACGCCTGTGAATGCATTGCATTAATTATTGGCACCTCTCAAGCGCCCGCTGCTAAGCTCACAAGAGTAAGTTCGCATGAGAGTTCAGGTGCTTCCTCCTTCCAGTTGGCTGATAAATGCTGTGCAAATAGCTTCTTTTGCAGTATTTTGACATTTCCTCCCAGCCAGTACCAGGAAACAAACAGAGAAGAGTGTGAAAATGAAAAATAAGCCTGAGAAAAACATACGGTTAAGTGAACTTTGCCAACTTTCTTTTTAACATGTTGCTTCCAGAACTTTTAACAAAGGTTAAATGGATCCTGCTGTGTCAGCTCAATTCATCTTCATATTATGTGGGCATTTAAAAAGTTATAGAGAGATGCAATGATGAGCCTCATTATCCAAGTCAATGTCAAGATGACACTTTGTATTTCCAAGTGTCTGGATCACAGGTGGCAGAAATGCAACCCGCAATTAGATTGTGTGGCAGTGTCCTGGTTTCAGCTGAGATAGAGTTAATTTTCTTCAGAGTAGAAGAAAATGGTGCTGTGTTTTTGAACTAAGATGACAAGAGTGTTGATAACACCGATGTTTTAGTTGTTATTGAGCAGTGCTTACACTGAGTCAAGGACTTTTGGCTTCTCATACTGCCCTGCCTGTGAGGAGGCTGGAGGTGCACAAGGAGCTAGAAGGGGACACAGCCAGGACAGGTGACCCCAGCTGACCAAAGAAATATTCCATACCATGTGGCATCATGCTGAACAATAAAACTTGGGGGGTGTGGGGTGGGACATGGAATTTGGCCAGGGGGCTGCCATGGCTCGAGGACTTGCAGGGCCTCGGTCAGCGGGTGGTGAGCAATTGTGCTATGCATCACTTATCTTTTTTTTTTTTTAATTCTTGTTTACTTCCCTTTCTTATTAAGCTGTCCTTACCTCAACCCACGAGTTCTCGCACTTTTACCTTTTTTCGATTCTCTCCCCCATCCCACAGGAGGGGAGCAAGCAAATGGCCGCGTGGTGCTTAGCTGCCTGCTGGGTTAAACCACAACAGGCAGCAATACCTAAGACGGCAGAAACCGCAGCGCCCAGCACACCTGGTGCTGACGCTGCCTTGCTCCCAAGGCAGCCTGCCCGTCGTGTGGTTGCACTCCGCACAGTGCCTCTGTGAAGGACAGCCTGAAACAACCTCCGGACAAGCAGGTCGGCAGCTTACTGATTTAAGCACACTCGTGCTGCCTCTGAATTGCCATTAGGGCTGCAGAGCTCGCCCCAGCAAGCAGCCGCTTCCTGGAGCTTGCTCCTTCCTGGGCCCCCTCCACAGCAGCCTTACCTTATAACTATTTTGTCACCTTTAACTAGAGACCATATTTTTGTTCTATACATGTGACAGAGTAGCACAGAAACACTTTATTAGACATCTTTTATAAGCCATTCAAGCTATTACTATGACCAATCTTCTGGACTTCCCTTTCATTTAAAAAAAAATGTAACACATAATGAACTGTTTTGTTTAGGAATCACTTGAGACAAGCTATATGACTCAACTACGCTAGTGCCAGCCGAACTATAGGAATAGACTGTCTCTCTATTATCACATGGTTTTAGTTCGATTTCCTGCACAGTGCCTAAGCTGGTGCACTCAGTTGAGATGGACCATACCAGAACGTGGCTGAGTTCCTACTTTTAAACTTGCTCAAAAAGCCTTTTTGTATCCAAAAAGCTCTTTAATATATATTTCTAGAAATGAGATAGTTAAAGGAATAGGAGGAATTCATTACTTACCTAGTATTAGGAACAGCACCTCTAAATATACCCTAAAAATGCACGTAGAAAAATTAATCAGAATAACATAATATTCTCTAGACAGACGCAGCTGTGAGTATAAAAGCTGGAAGGGAAATTTAAGTGCTATTTGTTTTACCATCAAAGGAACTGCAAACTCTTAATGGGATATAAACGATTGTAGGTTTAACCTGCAGTCAATACTAAACCAAACTAAGGTAATCATTTATTGAATTTCCAGCTTCGCAAGAAAGTGGAGAACTCCACAGTTCTTCTGAAATGTCAGCATGTGAAGAGTGGAGTCTGCGTGCTTTTTCAACCATATATAGATACAAAAACTTTCATACCAACAATTTCCATGCCATTGAACTGGAGCTCTGTAGAGATGGGGCTGCCTAGCAAGAGGATCTTCTTTAAGGTCAGCTTGTGTGAGATACATGTGGTGCTCAAAGTGAGCTCAGATGGGTCTACAGAACCTGCCTCTACACATGCATAGAGGAGGGAGGGCTGCAGACCGCAAGCCCAGGCAGAAGAAGAAAACCACTCTCAGGACTCAGCATTCTACACTGAGTCAGTACTTCACTGAGTAACTTCCGGGGAAAAACCTGCTAACTGAGCAGAACTAATCAAACGTGAGACAATTGCAGTAAGTATTCTGGTAGGTGGTAAATTAATAAGACAGGCATTATGGAATTTGAACGGTATTCTAAAATTTGTATTACATTGAGAAGTCCTAAATTAAAACCTATAACCTTAATGAAGAATTTTATCACTGATCTAAAGCATGCTCAGTCTTGGGTTAAATGCCTACCTAGGACTATATAAAATTCACAGGGCTGTACCATCAAAAATAACTTTCAGTGTCTTTGCAGGGTTTAATAGTAATGAGTGACAGGCTTTGCCATAGTAAAATCTCCTGTAGGAAAGAGTCATCCATTACAAAATAACAGTCAGGGTATTTACTGGAAGCACACAGGGACAAAGGCACTTAGAGATTCAGAGGAAATGGAAAAAAAAAAAAAAGAGACATAAAGATGAGCACAGTTCTGGAGCGGGAAAACAGGAAGGCAACACATTAAATCCTATATACAACAGATATTGTACTGAGAGGGGCAAAGAGTATTTCACTTCGCAATGTACCTACTGCACCTGAGCAAACATCAAGTGATTTCAGCACAAGACTCACTTGGCAAATACGGAAATACGGTTTCACATCTCAGCTTCAAAAAGCTGTCAGGCATATAAGCCAAATGCAAAAGAGAGGGAACTCACAGGCAGAGTTTGGTGGTTTGGCCTGAGATGATTAAACATGGTTTTTTAGTGAAAAGGAAATAGGAAGAGTTGGATTATGACTACAAGGCACAATTCAGTACAAACTCTAAGTGAGCTAGTGCAGACACATGAAACTGCACAATACCCATACAGAGTAATTCCTGGACCAAGAAATATACACATTGTACCATTATCCATCTTGCTGAAAGGCACAATAAACAGCCCAACTGGAGTGCTGTGGTTATTGCAGTATTGCCCCAGCTCTTACAGATGTAGCCTGGGTACTTCTCTTGTACTGCTCTATAGAGCCACAGATTACTGGGATGAACAGGAGAATGGAATATCTAACCTACAAGAGGATCCAAAATTACTTGACTTCTTTCAACTTTCAAAACAAACATCAAAGAAATACATCCTTTCTCCCAAAATATCAGGGCATGCTGGAGAAGGAAAGAATATTTTGAATCAAAAGAGCACAAGAACTAAAAGGGTTATAATGCAGTTATATGAATACATGTACAACCTAAACTAAAGGTTTTCTAACTACCAGAAAAAACAAAATTACAGAACAGGGCCCTGTCAGGAGCAATGGGATGAAGACAAACTGCCCTGTTTTCAAGACGGTGCTTCCTACCTTCCAGAGGGAACTATATGATACAGCTGCCTGAAATAGCAGGAGAGTGAGTTCAGATCCCTTCTTGTACTGTGTTATTCATCACTTACACTGTCCAAAGGAAATAATATTCCAGTATTTTGCTCTCCTGGCTAACCCCACTGTATCTCAAAACTCAGAATTGAGGGCTATTAGAAGAGCAAACCAGTTAGCCCGGTGAAGAGCTGCCATAAGAAGAATTTCATCACACATCTGTCCGGTTCTAACCAAATCAAGACAGGTGCATGCTAAAGTTTCATGCTGAACAGGCTAACAGCATTTGGTAAAACATAATGGATTGCACTATGTAACACAGTGTAGCTGAGGCACTGTTGTAGTGTAATTGCGTATTTATGTTAAGACTTATCCAAAGACTTGTGCATCAAACCAAGAAGCTAATGTAACTTGTAAACTTTTGACCCCTGTTAAGATAAGATGCATTAGAATTGTTACTGAGGGAGGCAGCTGGATAAGGTCTGGCAAACTTCACCACTACAAACACTGCAAGCAAAGCAATAAGGGAACCTCTCCTACTCTCTTTAAACTGCAAAAGTAAGGTATTAAATCCTACTCACGCCATGTTCAAAGCACACTAAGACCAACTGGGTCTGGAGTAGTTCTCCAGAGGTCAAAATCGAAGAAATATTTATAACCCATTAGAAAAGGTGAACAAATTTTGTACTAGAGATGCCAATGAAAAAAAAAAAAAAAGACAAGGTAAAGAGAAAAAAAAGTGTCATCAGGAAGCTAAAAGAAACCAAGAAGTTCCTTCCCTCTCCAAAAATTTATTTTTCCCTCTTAATCACCTGTAGCATTTTATGCAATAGCTGATATGCTTCTTTACTGTTCCTGAAGAAAAGCAAATAGTGAAGGAGCAGAAGTTGAAGTTGGGAAGATGTCTAGAGAAGTCAGAGCCAGAGGGTTCCACATCAGTGACAGCTAATCAAGCCAGGTGAATGTTTGATACTGTTAAAGTAACATTAGATGAAGATAAACACAAAGCAGTAAATGATCTCAGGAAAATTATGCTCATCCCAAGAAAATGGGATGGTCATTTAGACAGGTTCATGGACACCACTGTAAATAGTTCAAAGGAGATCTGCAGGCAAAAAAACTAGCAAGGTGTCAGCAAATACAAGGAATGGGACATCAGATCTTTTTCAGAGGCATGCCCTAGTCTGAACTAGCTCTCCATATCACACAGGAAGTCCAGGTACATGATGCACTAGTAGATTCATCCAACCCAACAGTCTCTGAATCTAACAAAGAACATAATATCATCATTCAGATCAACAATAAGACCTTGCCTGAAATGCTGAGGCACTGCTATTCTCTGTAGCTCAAGAGGATATTGCAGAACTATGGCTGTTTCACAGAAAAATAATGAAAATGACCAAAGAAATTGCAAAAAAGAACAGGGATTGCTTATCTTCTAAAGGACAAATATGTAAGAAAATAAATAATTTGATCTCTCTTATACCATCTAACCTTGTTTTACAACATGTAATAAAAGGGACCTTCCATAAAATTAAAGGGTGTTAAATTTAAAATAAAATCAGAGAGAAGTTATTAAATTGTGGAAGTCCTTGCTTCATGATGCTACTGAAGCCAAGAAACTAATGAGGTTTTAAAAGGGACTGGATAATTATATGTTTAATGAGATTATCCAGAGTAGCTATAATTAACAACAACATTTTTGGAAGGGATATGAAACCACATGTTTTAGGATTAAAGCCAGTCTCTCACTAGGAGAGATCAGGATAAATTTTAATGTTGGAGATAGGGAAAAAGGATTATCCTTTACTTGCTTATTGTGGTTATCTACAAGGTACCAGCTGCTTCCAGGATGAGGATACTGGTCTAAATGGGCAATTTCTAGACTTAGAAGTCCTTGGACAAAGCATGGAACATGTGTAGCTCTCAGAGCTTGTCTATTCTGTCCTGTATATATTGGAGTCACACTTGGAGACCCAGATCAAAAGAGAGCCCTGGATGTACTACGTGCCTGATGTAGGCGTAGGACAAATAGCCCTGGCCTCTCAGCCTACTGTTTAGGAAGACAAAATTAGGAAACTGAGCATTATGACTGTTCCTATTTGCCAAGGGACACAGAAGCTGACATGAAGTAATAGGCTCAAGGACACAAAACAAGTCTGTGGCCTAAGTGAGAACCTCCTAACTCCAGTCCAAGCCAAGCTCTCCTCACATTCTTCCCACACTTCAGTTAATTTTAAAACTATTTCCTCTTTTTTTTTTTTTCTTTTTGAGATCCCAAACAAATCTCTGTCTTCTGCAGAAAGGGGAGGGGTGGAGGCTTTGGGATCAACCTTGCCTCAGATTATGGAACAAAGTACAGACCCAGCGGTCCTCTTCATTTTCTAGAAGACCGTGGCTGAGAAACAAGCTCGAACAGGCAAGGCAGCAAGTGTCATGGAAGAAGCTGCATTGAAGACTACAACTGTTTATTTCAATTAAGATCAACACCTCTTGTAAAGTTGAAGTTACGCAATCTCACAAGGAGTTTTCTTCCCTGTCACTTATGATATTAGGCAATTTATCCACAGTCTCGAGAAAAAGCTACTTCCTATCTAATACCTATCAGACTGTATACACTGTATCTGCATTTTGGCATATAAACCACCATCTGCACCAAATCAAAAATGTCATACTTTCAGCTGCAGCTGGGAGTTAACTGTTCTCTCTCATTTTCTTCCACCTTTTACACCTCGTGACTGGCATTGTGCTTTTCAGCATTTGCAAACCGGGCCTGTCTCCAGCTGAATTCACCTGCTTTAAATTTTCTGAGCCCTAATAAAAAAGGCCTGCAGACACGTTTGCTCCAAGTGTGCAACCATTTAGGGGTGGTAATGAGTTGGACTGCAGCCTGGTATCTGGCAGACCTTCCTACTTCATGACTCACTGTTAATTAAAACCACACTCTTTGCTTATTCCTGGGATAGCGTTACTTACAAATAATTGAGAGTCTCTCACTGCCTTCCAACCTCCTCCCCCCCCAGTTCTGTTCTGTAGAATACACTTTTCTGATGGAGATCTGTTTTCCTTACAGTTGGATGCAGTGTAATGAAGAAGGACATCCATTTTTCAATGAATCTTTGTTGTCTTTAATTTGGATTGATATTTTTTCTCATTTTGAGTTGCATCTTAATCTATGAGCAATCTGATTCATTGTACTCTACAGCTGGTTTCTGGAGGCTACTGCCATGACAAAGTACAGCATACAGTCAAGTACCTCAAACTGCTACTCAACTCCAGGCATTTTTTCAGCATGTCTGGATAAAAACTGAAATGTGATGGATTCACACAGAGCTTTGAAAAGGTCACTTTCAGAAATACTAAAACAATTTTTTAACAGGTTTTCTTCTATGTAAATTTTGGAAGGAGTAGATACATTACCCTTTTTTAATTTAGCCTATTTCCAAAGCATTCCATGCTCCCACACACCATAGAGGTCTGAGAATTGCTCAGGGTAAACAATTTCATGCAAAAAGGTAAAGTTGTAAGACAAATTCTCTGCTTTTGCCTTGAAGTCCAAGTGCTGATTTCTTGATGTATAAGAGATACCTGTGGCTAGGCATCTGGCGATCTGAGAAGCCACCTCTCCTACAGTTCTGTTGAACCTGTTCAAATCAGCTGATGCATTCTTAACAAAATCTTGTACCATGAACCCCTGATGAATGGTGGCAGGAACTCCAAGCAAAAGCTCTTCAACTCTGGAATTGGCTGTGAAGCTGGTCTAATAAACCCAGGACTATTTCCCTTGGAGGCACAGTACCAAGCTCAACACTTCTCCTGAAGTGTTTGTTCGTAGGGCAGTTATTGCTGTAACTCATTCCGTGTTTTCTAATTCAATGGAGTTACAGCATCAGTACAGAGCACAGCCACAGACAGCTAATGCCAAAGTCAAAGAACTGATCACTTACTTTTCTCTTTTTCAGTGGACTTTGCCAATGAAGAACTGAAAATTATCATGTAATACCCACATGGTTTGGACTCATTTTACACCATGCCAATATTTTCCCGAATTCAGACACTCAGCTCATGCTCTGCATATGCATTAGGTTCCTTATAGTCAGTCCTGCCAATTCCTAGCAGATTCAGCTGCTTCTGCAGCCTCCTCCTAACTAGCAGAAAAGATTCCAGGATGTTATATGCAGACACCTACAAAGAGAAAGCTGAAGTTTGGAAAAATGTGTTTAATGGGTATTTAATTTTCCACTCTCCATTTCACTCCATCTTTAAAAAACAAGCAGGTTATTCTGATGTAAATCCATCATTTCAGCTGTGAAGATCAGAATTCCTCAAAGCACTGGGGATCACCTCACATGACAGTAACTATTACACTTTAAAGAAAAAAAAAAAAACAAAACTGTGGTAGAGTTTTCGGTGCCACTATATCTAAACACAGCTGCTGTGTTCACTAAATAATCCATAATACGTACAGTTCATAGAACATAAATAATATTTGCTGGGGTTTGATGTGAAGAAGTAAAATATATTTATGCAATTTCTTTTTGCCCAGTATCAGTATTTCTTTGTAGTCAAAGTTTTCTCTTTCTTCTCCCCCACACTCCTCCTTTGTGGAATTTTCTGGCACATTTAATTGCACTGGTGGATTGCCTTGAGGTAGCCATGAGTCTATGACCTATCCAATTTAAAGCTACCCTCTGTTCTATGTGATCAGAGTTGTTTTTTAACTTGCATTCCAGGCAGATGTCTATCAAACCCTGTCGGCAGCCAGAACCCACCCCCTCCAGGAGACTGAGCTCCCTTCTCCTACCCAAACTCTAGGCTCTGAACTAACCCAAAAGTGAGTATTTAAACATCACCATCTAGATTCAGAGGAACCTCAGCATGTCCTTTTGTCTTTCTTCTGAGTTTCTGCTATCAGATTACTCCTGTTTTATGCATGTGCAGACACATTTTCTATCCAAGAGATCAAGGGCTTCAGAGAAGTCTGTGAGAGCCCACTTTGGTAAAATATAACTTTTGAGAGAGAAAGACTGAACACAAAACATGCCAATTAGCCACGTTTCTCAATACTTCAAGTGTCTCCCCTTACATGTACAGCCCCAGATTCTAGCCTGCTGCTAAACCCATTCTGCACAGCTCCAGCGACAAAGTAGATTTAAAGCTGATAAAACGGGCTTCCCGAAGACATGGCAAAACCTTGCATATTCTGATCACACTGAGGCCTATGTATCCTCCAATGTGTCGATAAAAGGAGCAATGTTCAGGCAATCCTCAGCTGCCAGGAGAGCCCATAAGAATTACAAGCAACTGAACATAAAGCACAGTCCTGATACTGTCCATTCTTGTGTTAGAAACTTGCCTAGCTTCTGGCAATACCACAGTCCAGGCAACATGGCAACACACAGAGAGATTTCTTCCCCCTTTTACAATGGCACTAAAATGGGCAGTTGATCCCGTAAATGCTTTACCCACTTCAAAGCACAATTTCTACTTGAAGTGAGCAACATGTAACTGTCTCCCCTAGAACTGAAGTTCTGAGAGCAAAAAAAAAAACATTCCACCCATACATAAAACAAGACAGAAAATGAGACGCAAGGCATGCTAGACAGTCTGATAAAAAACATGTTAAGATTAGTAGTGGGAATTCCTCTGCACCCTGGGCTAAATTTCCAGTGTGGCTTTTTATATTATAAAATTGTTTCCCTCTTTCTGTGGAATTTTCTGCATTCGGTATCTTTGCCATTCTTCTTCCCACCAGTAAAAGACACAGCAAACACATTAGCAGTTCCAGCTAAGCCATTCTCAAAAATTATCATCAAACTTACTTGACTGTTTGTATAACCACTGTTTTAGATAACTCCTTCCATGAATGTAAAGGCACAGTCTCTCTTCTCTTCTCTTCTCCTAAGAGTCATTTCTGATAATCACTCAGATGCTGCTGTTATTCTTTGATACCAAGTTTGGAAATATGGATGCTATCTAAGAAACTGAGCAATGTATCTAGAAAAAAATCCCTGTCAGACTTAACCAGCAGTTCTGGTGAAGAAACACCTTGTGATCAACTGTTGTGATCATCTGTTAACTCAAAATAATTTCAAAAACCCAGTAGCAAATCTACCGCTTTCCAAATTCTCCATATTCTGTCTCAAGACATTAACAACAGTAACTTTTCCACTTTAAAATCAATTGTTTCCTGAAAGTGTTTACTTAGCACGGTGAGCTCACCCACGCTCACCAAACCGTTTCAGAATACAACTCAGACAAGAATGCCAAAGCTCACTATTTAGCTATAAGCTTTAAAGGCAGAAATGTGTATTTGATACCATTTCCTCATTTTCAAATTGCGTGTTGCACTGTGCTGCATCCTCGGTTACTGGCTTCTGAACCATGTTGCGGCAGAGGAGCCATATTGTCAGACTAGCAATGAACATCCCAATGTCTGGTACAAATAGTCTGATCACGTTGCCAGCATCTGCTCCTTTCACACTGTATGGGATGAAAAAAAAAAGAACAACAAAGAAACATTTGTTACTTCTAACGACATTTTCAACTGGAACAGAAAGTTAGCTCAAGGCAAAGAAAAACCCCCAAAACACAGTAATAAGAAAGCTTCAGAATACTGGAAATATGAAGAAGATCAAGGAACTCTAGACAGACAGCTATTTTTGCTCTCCAGAAGTACAGAATAAGTGATTATTCACTGGGAGCTCACATACTCATATTTTATTGATACTTAGTATTTCGATTAACCCAAGTCTGAATCCATTTTGGGGCGAGCAACACAGGAATGTCTTTCAAATACAATAAGAAACATTTCAGGTGAGTTCCTAGAAGATCCATGTGTGCAAATCACAATCCCTTTATTGACATCCGTAGCAAAGACAAGAGCATCCAGCTCCACCAAGGTGGCCAAGCAAAGACAAGCCAGCATTCACATCACTGTGGGGTGACATGGTTGGGAGGGTCTGTGATATTTTAATATGCTTTATTATGTTACCACTTTAATACGTTAATATGTTCTTTTCAACCAGACCTCTTGAATACCTTTTTTGGTATTTAAGTACCAGCAATTAAGTACTAATACTTAAATATTAAAGAGAAAGAGTTAGGTCCCTACCTAGAAAACATTTCTTCTCCTCTCCACGATTTGTAAGGTTGGATGAATTTTATTTACAGAAGGAATTGCACTGCTTTGTTGTGTAGATTTAAATGTTTAGGCTAGGAAATATGACTTTATGGGTTTGGATGCAGTGTCTGAATTTGGTTCACTGTTAAAACGGAGGGCCTAGTTTCAGATTTAGTGGCACGATGAATGGTTTCTTAAGTTGCTGCATGTACTTACTGAACTTTTAACTTTTATTAGTGAGAGGATATAATTTTAACGATTTGAAAGTGTACAGTATGTACCTGCCAGTCATGAAGTTAACACATTTCAGACATGCAGTTCTGATTTTAACAGATTTTTTAGGGCTTTATTTCTATAATCAGTTCTGAGGACAGGTGAGGCATCTGTATAGCTCCTTTGGTTTAGCTGAGTGAGCTAGACTAGCCTGGAAGTTACCAAGGTATAAAACCTTAATAAGTTGTTTTATAGATACAAAACAAGATATTCCCTTTGGCCTCTCTTTACCATAACACTAGCAGCTTTGAAGCCTAAAAAAAAGCTACATATGAAGGAGTTACCTGTGACTGCTGCACTTAGCCAGCCTGCTAGCAGATCTGGCGTATCTAAAAAGCCTATGATGTGATTAGGACATCACCACTGTCAGGAATCTCATTGGCCTGCTAATATAAAGCCAAGATCAAACCCCACATTTCTTTTTTTACCATTACTACTGCTGACCCAGCTTTTCCACTGCTGTACATCTTGCAAAACAGTTTATGCCCAATTAAAGCAAGTTAAAGTGATCAGAGGCTAGTTTTAATGATTGTTTCAATAGGTATAAATGACTGTGTCATGGCAAGCAGTGACCAGTGTGCAGCTCAGTGGGATACTCCACTGTAGCACAATTACAAAATTGACTCAGAAGTACTACTGACTTTGTTCAAAACAGGAGAGGGAAAATTCAAGCTCTAGTTCTTTTTCTTCCCATGCTCAGAGCCAGACATAAAATAAATTGATAAGGTGCTGCCTAAGGAAAATTAATTAAGATTTGAAATTGCAGCTCCTTGTAAAATCAAAAGAAAGAAATTGCAATCATTCAGCCAGGAAACTTCTTCCTCGTATGTTCTTTGCTGTTGCAGATTAACCTAGAATGGTCGTGCGTTCTGTGACAGCTAAGTAGCTTCAAATTGTTTCGTTAATGGCATCAAGTAGTACTGAAGCAGAGAAAAAAATTAAGTAACTGGAAGGCTTGTAAAAGAATTAGGTGGCTAAGTCCTTGCTGGACTGCCTGCACATTTCCTGTGCTGCTGCTTCAAGCAAAACATGCTGTAGAGGCAACTGACAGGACAACTGATCTGTTTAACATTACAGAAAATACAGGCTTGACATGTCGGTTCATTTTGCAGTGCTGTAGCCCTTACCATCACTGAAGATTAGCTAGTCAAGTTACTGAGTTTGCACTTTCTCCTTTGGCAGAAAGTAGTAAAAAATACACTTTTAATGAACCAAAATCCCCAAAACAATGTACCCAGGATTCACAACAATAAAAATGAATTAGTTTCACTTATCCTGATTGCTATGCTGAAAACTGCCTATTAAGGCTGTTTTCCTAAATATGTGCCAACAAAATCTGAATTCTTGGTTCTGAAAAGTATCACTCGGGCATTTTTTCAGAAAGAGTTCAAAAAAACTGAATCTAATGTTAGTTAGTGTAAAACAGTATAAATTTGCCAGTCTTATGTTAAAAAAAGGATCATGTATACATAATACTCTTATAAATGAGCTTTTCCAGTACACGGGTATGGAGTCCTATCTAAAATTAATTTTGCATCACATCTGAACTTAAGGCACAAGTCCATCAGCTTCAACCACTCCCACATGAACAAGTTAAAAGCCTTCAAAAAGCAGCACTTCTGAGTTGCACCAGGTTCTCCTTCCTCACATTGTACTCCTGTGGAGCCAGGCTGGGTCGTCCTCCTCGTCTCCCACTCCTGAGAACAAGGGGAGACCCCTGCGGGAGCACCGCCTCTGTCATGGCTCACATTTCTCTGCACTAACACAAACCAAGTGGCTCTGACTTTTCAAAATAAATCATTAAGTATGTTGTTGTGAAAGATGTAATGTGCAGTTTAGGCTAGCAATAGAGAGGCTGAACAGTGATACTTTACCACAGAACAGGCAGAAATCCTGCACATGAATAGCTCATTCACCAAAACCATTCACAAATGTATACTGTCCCACGTCTCCCCATGAAAAGGAAAACAAATTGACCTCAGTGTGATAATTAAAAAGGAAACAAAAGATCACTTGAAAATAGAGAAATGTATATTCTTCTATAAAGCAGAAAAATAAACTGCTTCATTTGACCCCAAGCAATATGCTCCCCAGTTTTTCACAGCAACAGCCAAAACAAAAATCAGTTATTCCCACTTGTTATCTCTGGCAGTACAAAAAAGAATGGTAAATACTGCAATCATTCCACAAACATTTCTCACTTTATTTGCGCATTCACACATGGTCATATTTTGCATTTGATAACAGTCTATGCATTGTGCTCTTCCGTCCAAAAGAGGCTCTCCAGTGATGAAGTTAAACCAGAAACACAGGAAGCCTATTCAGGAGATCTCCTAGAGAAACAGCTCTTTTTAATCGCTGCAAGAATCACAGTGTACAATGAACTGGTCATAGCCCTTGATCTACAGCTACTACAGCTTCATTTATTCACCTAAACTACATAATTTACCTATAAGACAAGTCTAACTGCAATAGATACCTCTGACTAAAACTTATAACTCAGCTAGAAAGATGTTCTGAAATGCTAAACAGTAAACTACAGCTCCAGAATGGTTTTCCCCCTCTTTTGTTCTTTCTTACTGTGTGTAAAGAAAACAGGACTAAAACAAAAGCAAACAAACAAAAAAAACCCCAAACCCCCAAAAGTTAGGGGTTTGAAATGTTTTTCTACCTACCCTTGATCAAGTGAAATATATTGCATACAATTAAGGCAAGGGACTATGTCTACGGTTAGGGTTGCAAGAGTTCCTCTGTAAGAAAAATAAATTTTGTGGGACAAAAGTGATTTTATGACTTTTGCATCACTGTGCGAAACTGGTCTATCACGTCAATAGACCCCTAATAGAGCAGTTCCCTCATCAGTCTATGTTCTTCTGATGTTTTCAGCCGTATATTTTAAATTTAAACTACTTTAAGAAGACATCGTCTCCATTTTCTGTTTTCATAAAGAATTTTTCTAGCACAATGGACCACACCCTGGTCCATTTCTGAAGTTCACTGGTGCTAGAGAAATCACTAGGCAAAATTTCCCAGTTTATCTGCATTGAGAATAGAGTTAGCTGTAGACACACAGGATAAAACTGCTCTCTAACTTCTTATACACTCACCAGCAGTCAAACAAAACACAAATGCCTTGGAGAAGCGAAGTGAGCATTATTTGAACATTATATTCTTGCTCGAAATAGCATTTGAGTTTTCTGAAAATAATATCATAATTTTTCCCTTTCCGGAATAACCATTTCTCACAGATAATAATTACTCATTTTTGTACTGAATGCATAAAGCTTTGGTTAACAATGAAGTGTTGATGTTGCCTTATCTGGTCCGATTTCACTTCTTAAGAATGGTAGGCACATTACCTTCCTCTTTATTTCAGATTCAGAGAATAAAAGCAGCAAAGCACCAGAGGTATTAGAATTCAAACTGCCATGGCTTCTATATAAAAAAGGTAAAGTATATAGTAATACATGTATAAAGCAATATGCATAATACTATAGAGAAAAAAAAAAAAACGACTCCACACAAAGAATGAAAATCTATAATCTTTGAACTTTAAATATTTAACATTTTGTTACAAACAAACAAAAAAATCCTGGGAAAAATCCTGTCTTAAACAGAACTCAAATTAGTTTAGTATCAGCAACATAACACAATATTAAGCTTATGTTAAATAATAACTCTTACAAGCCTCCTAAAAAGCCTGATTTTATATTGAATACTGGGTAAAAAAAGTATTTAAAAATATTTTTCATAATAGTTTTACAAGTTCCTCCAAAGCCTTATTCACTGCACGCTATACAAACTTCCCTGCTGTTCCCTCAGGGGTTTTCAATAGTACCTGACTGCTTTCTAATGAATTGATTTCATAAAACTTGTTAGGTAACACTGTATTAGTTTACAGGTGATAAACTAAGGAAGAGATGCATAGATGCTAATACTTTCCATTCATCCTGTTTGGTCACTGTGAGACATGCGGTATTTCAAAGCAGATCTAGTATTTCAGAGCACTTTATGCACCACTATAGATGTGTAGATCACAGTTCCCACCGGCTTCATCTGCAGCTGTAATCAGATAGAAGGACTGGAGGCAAATCAGACCCAAGAATCGCAAGCACTGTCCCCTAAAAATGTGTACTGGCAGTATCACACAGGAGCTACGTTGTACTGTGAAGGAGCAAATTCAGTTGTTTATCAGCAGTATCCTCCCTGTGATCCTAAACTAGTGGTAAGTGAGGGTGCCAAAAGCTAGAAACCAGATTGCCTTAAAGATGTGCTTGCTGATCCTTGCTGTTGGAAGCGGATCCTGGGGATGGCTGCAGCTGGGAACAAGTTAAAGAGGCCCCTTGTCCTCTCTCACTTTGAACTAAGGGTGAAATGTCTGCCTCTGTACATACACTGCTTGGGAATTCAAATGTAACCTGTCTGGATCTGAGCACTGCGGACCCCATCAGAGCCACAGCCAGCACTTCACTGGACACAGTGTGCTCAGTCTATATTCATGCCGGTGTGACTTGTCCCTGCTGGTTCAAATGACACGTTACATCTGATGTTGGTTCCAATGGCAACCTAGATATGACCCTCAGGGCAAACTGTGGGCCTGCGTAAATTATGCAAGTTGCTGAGCGCTGGTAAGGCTGCCTTCAGTCCTTCCCTTACCTCATGCTCACCCACAAATTGAAGGCAAGTTACTTTACGAAAACAAAATCCAAATTTACTGTCATATTAATATTAATGTCCATATGGCTGTGCATGATCACTCTTAATCCTGCATTCCCTTACTGTGACTGTCAAATGCCATGTGTTTTGCACAAAATACCTGAAGTTGCACTTTGACAGAATTTTGGTCATGCAAAGTAAAAGAGTGGGAGGAAGAGGGAAGCAAAAATGCATAGAAAGTACTTATAAAAATATTTAGCATGCACTGACCTACCCAACATACAAGTTCAAAGGGCTCCTGAAGTATTTCTAAAATCTTAATCACTGCTTACAAACTATGTCTGCATGGATTCAAAAACCAAAAGCACACTTCACTTTCTCAGGACAGATACCCTGCAATGAAGAACACTTTCTGTATTGCAAAAGTGCTTAACCACGTATTAACCAAACATTTGCTTTCCAAACACTGCTACGCAGAGCGAGCGCAGCTATTTCAAACTAAATGCATGTGCCAAGTTTTTGGTACCTCATTGCTTGCACAAAACATTCAACATTAAAAAATTATGGATATATGCAATATGTAAAAAGCTGGTTTACGCCAATTTTTCTTTTTTAAAGCACCCACTGTTTCTGGTTCTTCATCAATCTTCTAACAAGGGGCAAATTCCAGGTTGCCCAGTGCAGCGTACACAAGGCAGAAAATTTAGCAGGGATTTAGCAGCTATCACGCAAAGCATTCACTTGTGCTACTGCCAGACTCGTGACAGTACAACATAAAGCTTGCTTTGCCCGTGTCCCACAGCTCCAAATGTGCAGCAGGACTGAGGTTGCACAGCCAAGGAGGAAGTGAGCACATTCCCATCCACACCCATGGCGCGGTGCGTGCCAACCCCCTTAATGCCGTAGAAATGACAAGCCAATCCACAGTATGAATTATTTCAGGTCAAAATGGGAATGTGATCCTGGAATGGAGAGCCAAAGTGAGAGGAAGAGAGCAGAGGATACCTCAGCTGTAGGGGCATTTTGCTCTGAAATCTTCAAAGAGACTTTCTATTGCAAGTCTATACACTTCTCGCGTGCTTCTCACTTACGCACATATTGTATAAGGATTTGGCCAAAGCACTAACTCAGCATTCATTGATCACTGCAAAACATTCACAATGAAATCAGTCTGTCCGTAATACTTATAAATACTTGGTGAACGACAGCTAACTGTTTATGTAAAGGCATACAGATATCCATATGTTCCGCAATACTCCTGACAAAAAACAAAGTGCTGAAAAGATTGAAGCAGGCTGACATTCAGTGATTATTTCAAAACATATTTGCTCCCTCTCTTAGCAGCTTTCACTGGTTGGAGCACAAACAGATCATCATTTCATACTACTTTTTAGTTCATTCTACAGCCAGCATATAATGTACTCACAGAAAATAAAAGACACATCTAAATTTTCCAGTCAGCTGCAGATATTTTCCCCAATTATAGCACGCGACATTGTAAATTACTGTCATTTTACAAAGCCAGATTATCCTCAATATAAAGGAAAGGCACGCAGCTGCTAGGAAATGCCATGGTTCAAGCTGGAGTGCCCATAACATTTCACTGAGAGCATGGGGGACCCCTCTGCACCCACTTGCCCATTCCTAATTCAAAAATATCCAAGCGTCACAGTAGCACGGATGGGAACATCCACAAAGACAGGACAGAAGGCAATGAGCTCACCTTCCCCACTGTCACTGCCAGAAAATCTCAGTGGTGTAGAGGCAAAAGCACACGGCTGTTGAAGCAGGCTCCAGCCTTAAGGGGCACGTGTGCTGCACCTCAGTGAGGCACGGTGCTCATGCAGCTCCCGCTGCCCCACCACCCAGCTGATTTCCATTGAAACAGGCCAGAAGGAACATCCTGATTTAAACTTGGTGCACTTCCGTGCAGTTCTACAGCATCAGATCGAAAAATAGTAGAAATGAATGTCAAGCTAAATGTACTGACGCCCTGAGTTATAACTTCTTATTTTTCTTAACATGGAGGACATGAAATAGCTCCCGGGTGGCAAACACCCCATGTACGTGTGGGAGGGGAGAGGACTAACTCCCTGCACTCCTCGAGGCTACCTGGGCAATGTCCGGGATGGACAGCAGCCGAAGGCTCCTTTCAGGTGCTGGAGCCAACGGTGGTAGCGTTTTGCCCATGGGGAAGACTCCTGCCTTGGCCGAGCCTTGACAAGGATGGGACTGCTCAGATCCAAATGGAGCAACGAGGAAGTGAAGTTGAGCGTTCCCACTTTTACCTGCAAATAGGGTGCCCCCACCAGCACAACTACTGCAGCCCATTCAGCCCCCGTACATGCTGCATTAGCACTCCATCGGCCACAGCCTTTGGTGTGTATTTCATGAGCCAAATACTATCTGGAGGTCTCACATGATTCACGAACAAAAAAACAAAAACAAAACAAAACAAAAAAATAAAACACAAAGCCAAATGGTTAAGCATGCGTCCTAGAGAGTTTTTGGATACTAATTGCAATGCTGATTGCTCTCCAGATTAAAACAAAGACTGGCTCACATTAGGCTGCTGCGGGGTTTACCACCGTATTGCTCCCAGCTACCACCGTACTGCAGGAGGCTGGGCTGTGCCAAGAAAAACACTGACAACAGTCTAACAATTCAAGTGTTCAAACAACACAGGCCATAAAATACCTTCTATCAGATGTTTGTTTCCCTTGAATCCCTAGCTTAAAAAGCATGAGAAAAGTTAGCTGAAATTAATTTAGCTGAAAAGAAAACAAGCAGAGGGGGTGGCAGGAAATGAGAATCTTAAAAACCTAACACAAGCAGTTGGACAAACAGATTCCTACTGAATTGAGATGACTTCTGAGAGGATCTTAAGCAATTGCTGAGGCAGCCCAGACCATCAGATCAATATGACACAACGAGGTATGCTTCAGGGGCACAAGAATCCTTCAATGGAAATTATACGATTGTCCGGATGCAGAGAAAATTTCTTCTTACTTGCAGTTAGCAAGGAAAATGTATCTGAGGTATAAAATCTAACACTTAAGAACCACCAAGTCACAGTTAGAGAGACCTCTCTGTCATCACTTCTCTCAATTTCATGATACTCCTTCACTTGTCATATCTTGTTTTAGTCTGTAGGTACCTGAGTGACACGAATCAGGTTGCTCTTCTCTGGGAAAAGTACCCAGACCACTGTAGCACGCTGTTAGAAATGACATAAAGTAATAAACATACATTTTTTTAGTAGGACTACAGTTTTTGGTTTCAATGGGGCAGAAATTGATTATTTTCTCATTATGTTATTAAAAATGTCCCTGCTCAACTTTAAGCTTCATTCTCCTTTAATCTCATTGGGTTGCTGACTGCACGCATGGTGCAGTTGTTAGTAGGAAGTAAAATTACCTATTTGATTTACATTCCTGTATCTCATGACCTCTTATTTTTCTCCCTTTTTAGGTTGTTTTATCCAAGGTGCACCTATGACCGTTATTAAGTGTGGGGTGGTTTTTTGTTTGTTTGTTTTTGTTTTTACTACTGGTGTTGCATAGAAACAAAAGCCGCCATGGTGGGATATTTGGGAATTCTGTCATAAATGTGCAGCCTGTATAACTCTCTGCAGAGGGGGCTGGCAGAGAAGTATCACGATAAAACAGACATACTGCACTCTGCCAATGTTTGCTGGACCAAATGATCCCCTCTACAGCTCCCTCTCTCAGAAATCTGAGTCTCCTACCAGGTGCACCAGTTTCTTTTTTCTTTCTGAAAACACTAATTTTAATTAGTGCCACCCCTCACAGACTGTCCACGTAAAAAAAAAATCCAGTTTTGACCTCTTTGGTTTCAGACTTCTTGGTGCATCTCCTCACTTCCATCGGTGCTGCTACACTGCTGTCTGCCTGAATCATGAGTGCATGTGGGTGGCAGCAGGGCTGTAGTACAGCTTGCCTGAAGGAGAAACAGCAGCCAAGGCTGCTGGTGGCTTGTCACCTCTTCTTACCAGAGCGCTGTCTCAACAGCTGTGATCTCCTGCTGCCTTGCAAAGGAGAAAGAGCACAGTGCTGTGACTGGGACTACACTGGACACCCAGTGCCTTCTATATGTTAATTAACGAGGAGTATACTAATACAAGGATACTAATACAAGCATACTAATACTATACCCTCTTTCTGCTCACTAGCTAAAAATCTCACACGGTTTGAACATTAACATTCTGTATTAAACTGAACGTGCAATCAGCACTTTGCAGACACAAAATTCAAGCGCAAACCATGAAAAAGCTACAAACTTAGAGCCTGATTTGCTCCCAATGAAAGGAGTGCGAAAGGTACAAAGAGCCTCCCTGACTGCTCCTGTTGGGATTGTACTGGCCATTTCTGCAAAACATCAGCATTTCCAGAGCGAGCCCCAGAGAGGAGACAGGACTGAAGGAGCAGCTGGAACAGAAGGTCTGGCCAATAAGCATGACTTCGCAAAGGGACGTGGCAGTATATGTGCTATTTCTGCCTCAGGAACTCCTCTCCAGAGGTCTCTGCCCCTGACTGAGAATACAGACTTGAAGAAAGCGGATACACCAGGTAAAAAAAAATGGTGCTGCCTGCAATTAACAAAGCTGTATCTCAGCTCATATGGATTTCTAAAACAGTGTTTTCCCCCAAAACAAGGCTTACTACATGACACAAGGTGTGCAAGTGGGTAGGTTACCCGAGAAAACAAACAATCCAGAATGACAAATCCACTGGAAATCATTATTCTGCTGCACACTATACAGTTTCTTCACTCTTGATCTTAAGATGTTTAGATTAGTATTTAGAGTAAGTAGATCAATTAAGCAATTTCACCTGATAGTGACAGTCTCTGAGTCTGCTTCCCATTGCAGGAACCGTGTCATACAGCCTGGGACTGATACCAAACTTGAAGCAGGGCTTGAAGATACTTTGTGTCCTGTCTCTAAAGGCATACCAGAAATAATGAGAAGAGATTGACTAGGAGGATGTTTCAGAGACGGCATTAAAAATTAATAGAGATCTTTGTCTTTCAAAGTTTTATTGTCTCTTGGATAGTAAAGAGTAGGAGGATAAAGCTCCTTACTCACTTTGCCATGGAAAGAGAGCGCCAGGTGATCAGCTGATACCAATTATTGGTCAAGATTAGAGAAAGAAATGAAATATGGGGGCAGACTGATCTGATTTCTAGCAGCACTGAACTGGAGCAGATGTGAGCATCAAGTGCTGCATCTCTTCTTTCCTCCCACATGTCTTTTCCTCCTCTGAACGGTAGACCATGAAGGGAAATCTTGGCTTCTCAGTAAGTTCACATAACTCTTCCACATTTCACAACAACTGTATATATTCCTTTGCATTCTGACAGTGTGCAGAGGCCACACGAGTCCCCAGTGAACTGGGGGTGTTAACCTTCACTCCATTTTTCTCATCATGTGCATATGGAAAAGAATATTTACTGGCTGCTTGGAAGAGTCAGCAAAGAACATTTACTCATGTCAGAAAAATGGGAAAAACCCTACACTATGGAGCTCTCTTCCAGGGTTAGATTAATTTTTCAACACAAATGTTATTTTCTGAAAAAGAGACCTCATTTATTTCCCCTATATTTTTCTGATTAATTATTCACCAATTTACACTACTCGTTCACATTATGTCACTATTTGCCCAGAACACTTAATAATGATCTTCCTTTGTAATATAGACAAAGCCTACTAAAATTTTCTGTTCATTCAGATACTTTCTTCTTTGCATGTATTTATTTTATTTCTCTTGGTTTCCCAGTCATTCTCAGCATTTCCAGAGCTCTCAGGAAAGAGGACTATTTGACCATGCTTCAAATATATTTTAGGACTTGAATACAGTGAGGCTGTTGCAATTAATATATAGTGATGAACATGCTTTAGATACACAGTTAATCAGCATTTTACTTAAATGTTATTAGCTGGAAGATAATTACTAATTGAATGTGAAAGAAACCTACTACAGAATTCACAAATGTACTCTTTCACCTTTTAATTATATCAGGCTTTATTTTTGTATCACTGCATGACTTTTTATCCTTGGTGTTTGCATTCAGGTGCTCTATTCCCTTCATTGACAAGTTTTTAATTTAAAAGTGACAGCTGATTCAACTGTTCATTCACAACTGCATCTGCTATAGCAATGAATCTTTTGGTTGTGCAATCACTTGCTAATGTCATCACATAGCAGGGGGATGCAGTCTGATGGCAAACACGCATACATTTAAGCTACAAGAAGACAGCAAATAAATAAAATGTAATCAAAGTAGGTTTTTACATGCTGAAGCAGAAGAAAGAAATTTCATGTCACTACTGTGACAGTGGGAGGGGAGGGAAGAAGAGATGACATAAAGAAGACAGATTATGCTGCTGTTTGCAGCAATACGGAACAAATATAAGAAGTGTATTACCATTTCCACCCTGGCAGCTTCGTTGTCTGCAGTTTAATGAATCAGATATCTAGAAGTTGATTGTCTCATTCTCATAATGCAGAAATCAGGCTAGCATACTGGAGACAAGGTAGCTTAAAATCATTCCCCCGTTAAGACTGAGATGTAGTTGCATGATTAGAGTTGCAAAAGGATCTTTCACAGCTTAAATGTTATTTTGTTAGTTGCCAAAGCTTTACTGAGCATCCTATGTTTTCTTAAAGTTTCACCCTCTGGAGCCATGTGGCTGTGACAGTCACTAGTTTTTCCTTACAAAGAATACACATATCCATTTTCAGCCCTCATGGCTATGAAGAAAAGCTTTGAAATGTGAAGCAACTTCACTCTTAAAGGTTAGAAACCAAGAGAAAAAATAACATCATTTTAAAATCATTTGACTTCGAAGCTATACATAAGTACTCCTAGACAGGATGCCCCATGCCTGTCAGCATTCAAGAGGTATTTGGATAATGCCCTCAACAATAAGCTTTAACTTTTGGTTAGCCCTGAAATGGTCAGGCAGCTGGACTTGATGATCTTTGAAGGTCCCTTCCAACTGAACTATTCTATTCTATTTATTCTATTTTTGCCATCTAATCATTTTGTATTTAGTTATTACTTTAAGTTGGGCAACAGCAGACAAACAATGAAAATACTGAAAAGATTCTTTATATCTGAAAAAAATCAATACAGCAAGGAAAAGGAAAATCATGTATTGTTTCGTGCTAGACAATACAATGTACTGAAACATACAAGTCTTTGGTATCTTCATCTGAGTTTATCTAGTATCAGATACTCCTTTACGGGCAGGAAAAATAAAAGCATATTAGAAAAAAATTTTTCAAACAGAGTTCTAAAGAAGTGGCCGTGTTTCCAGAAATTATACATATTGACATTGTCTGGAAATTGAAATTTTCATTGGCCCCAAAATTATGGATTTACTATGCCATGCTAAAAACTCAATACTTCTCATCCCTAAACTGACTTCTCTGTGCGAGGTCTGTTCTTAATTTAACATGCAATATTACAAAGGGTGTATAATTAGAGATAGGCCTGAGGCACAAAATTTGAATTTCAGTTTTGATCCAAATTGCTCTATAACCTACTTTTAAGACTGGAAGCACGGGGTAAGCCCATATTAATTCCTACTTTTTCATGGGCTATTATATTATTCCATTTCGCAAAAGCTATCTGCAGGATTGGATTCATTGGAAATTAACTTTATAAAAGTATCTGGCTTGGCTTCCAAATACACCTTTGCTCTACTGTTAGCGAAACACTATGACGGATGTGAGCTACCTTCACCCATGCTGATAAGTAAATAAGTTTCAGATTTGTTTGAAGGGCTTCTCCAAGTGGGGTATATTTCAAAGTTGACTTTTCTTAGAGAACAAAAGACCAAACAGGTAGAAAAGCTACATCAAAGGTCAGCTCCCAAGGGTGTGGTTTAAGAAAAAGCAACAAGTATAAAGTTGTTACCATGCTTAACTACAGCACAGCTCAAGAGAAGTTTTACATGGATCTCTCCCCAGTAGAATTTCCTATTTAAATTTTTACGCAAGCGTGACACTAGGAACAATAAATGCAGTAAAATTGTTATTTTACTACAGGCATATTGGGAAGCACAAGACTAAGGGAAAACTATGTTCAGCAAAAGTAGATCTTTTTCGTCAAGAAAAAGAACAAGAAAATAATTAGTGGATTTTTGGCTTTTGAAATACTGCAATAGAAATAGATTTGGGTAACACTTTCATTCGGAAAATAACAAGTAGAAGAGTTGATTCAGCTAAGTTCCCAGCACTTGCAACAAAGATTACAGACAAAATGTTCAAGAGTCATAAGGATTCTTGAGTTACAAACGCAATTCTCAAAGTGACTCAGGCACTTGCAAGATGTTATGTTGATGTCTTTAAATAGTTCAGAATGTTAAATTGCTTGATTTTTAATGTTCCCAGAGTACAAGAGCACATCTCTCCTTTTTTTTTTTTTTTTTTT
>VXAL01000776.1:93531-125105 GCA_013399475.1 Chauna torquata | reverse complement strand
TTACATAAAGTAAACTCTTCACAACCCTATTGCCAAACTCAATGAATTGACTGAAATATAACTAGGATCACAAAGTCTTGATATGTTTGCAAAACAGTCTCTAGTGAGGAGAGAGGACCACTGGTGAACATATACTGACACTGATGGTCCTCTATTAGATCTGGAGATAAATTTAAGTATTTGATCTATCCGGCCAGACAATGGAAAATAAATCAACAGATAGATAGATAGATAGATAGACAGATAGACAGACAGACAAACGAGGAGGCCTGCCTATTCACAAAGCATCTTGTCATTAATAACACTGATGTGCTTCTCATCTACACATGGTTGAACCTGAGATTTACCATAGGTTTATCAGACAATTAAGAGATTGTTCATTTGCAAGAGATCTGTCTCCAGGATGTTTGCATACCAGATTTTTCAGTAGGTGTACAGGAGGCTGGCGAGGAAGCAAAACTATCATGCTTCCTGTGAGTAAGTGGCTTCTTGACTCAGCATATCCATGCAAAGGATTAGAAGACAGTGATTACACAACTATTATCTATTTGTATAACGAACAACATGATTTTCCTCTGGCCTAGGTGGTATGATGTCCACCTTGGATTTTTAATCTCTAAATTCTCACTAAATTAGAGCATATAAAATTCTCTAAAGTCTAGAAAATCTACTAGACACCCTAAAATCTAATTCATTTATTTATGTTGCTAATAATCAGTTTATGCCTTGGTTTCTTAATGTTTACTCTTGTGAGATATACACTTGAAGTCTACAGAACTGCTTATACAATTAAGAACTGTGAGTCCAGACACCTAGAGAATTCACACTGCTGCTTTCAATGTTGTTTAAAAAGAAGGTGTGAAAGTAACTGCAATCAATGGAGAGGAAATACCTTTCTTGGCATACTACAGTGATGTACTCTAGAGAATAGTCATAATTACTATAACTATTTTAGGTAGAGATTGTTTATGTTACCATTAAGATAATTGCTTAAACAGAAAAAAGAGGAATTAAGAACCAGAAAATCTCTTAAATCTGCTCAAAACAAATCAAGTTATTTTAGTGAATGTTTACATCTTTCATGATAGATAGTTTTATTACTTTTTTTAATAAGGACAGCTTTGAGAAAAGCCAGTAAGTAAGGAAGTAAGTCCTAGTCTAAGTGCTTTAGACATATGGAGATCATCTCCAGAAAAAGTTTTACAAAAAAAGTCTCACTTAGTAATCTCTCCTTACCTTCTCAGAAGTGTGCAGCAGAAGGGCTACAAAAGCATCAGTAGCAATATCTTAAAAATACTCTACAACATGATTGTTAAAATGAAATGTATTTCTTTTCCAAAAGGTAGGATAGTACATTGCAAAAAATTATGCAAATGACATCTGTCAAAATTCACCTTAAGTTTAAAAGTTAGCTAGAGTTTAAAAAGTACACTGAAAAGTTTTAAAAACATTGTTAGAGGAAATAACAGAATATAATCCATGTCTTATAATAAACAGAAAATTCATCACCTTTTAAGATGGTATCTCAAGAGTTATCTGTGACAGGTGATGCATTTGCCCCTGGAGAACAGGGTACTTGCTCAGCTGACACAGAAGTGTTAGTGCAAACACGTACCGTACTAGTATATAATACTGCCAGGCTTTACGGACACAGCCCAGGGTTGGAGTTAGAAGTACAAATTCTTCACAGGTCACAGCTACCTAGGCACCCTGACAAACAAGTTGTAAATGGGATAACAAAAGGGGGGCTTATTCATTTTGATCTTATTTCAGACTGTAGGGGCAGGGGGACCTGAAATTATTTCCTTCTCAGTGATCAAAAAAAAGTGGTTAGGTTCCTTCACACACTACCACAGCATGTTAAGTACAAGGTATTGTTTGTTAGCAGGCAATCAGAAAAAACTTTACTAACAGTAATTTGTGTCCAAGCACGCCGGACTACACATTGCTGCTTACCGCAATATTCGAATAAAAGTGGACATTGCAATGAAATCTATGAAGTTAAACTCGTTTAAAACTAAATTTGACCTGTTTCTATTTCAGTATGTAATACTGATCAAAGTATTTTAGCTGACACGGTATTATGGAAAAAAAAAACCAACCTCTGTTTGTTCATAACTTTTTAAACAATGGGTTTGTTCTCTGAAAATATAAACCAATTTTTGTTCTGGCCTTCTCTGTAATTCAGACTTTTCTTTCAAAGCCTCACTTTTCATCAGAGCAGCAAAGAAAACTCAATTTAGGATAGAACCTTAGGCATGCAGTATATACCAGATGAAACTGAAAACACATTTCCTCCCCATTTCCCACATTATAAGCAACATGAATGCTTCAGCACACACGTGCACAAATCCCACAGTCCTGGCCACCACGAAATAACAAAACAAGGGAAGGAAAGCAACCTCAGTTCCCCTGTCTTCCCAGGACTCAGGACGCTGTGCTGCACTTTGCCTTCAGACAAGTGCATGTGCCCAGGAAGCCAGCCTCACTTGCTGGCCATCACTCCTTGAAAGAAGCAAAGAGTTATAGTTTGAAGCCCTTCTGATGTGCTTCTCTACCTTCAGATCCCTACCTATCATTTAAATAACAGCTGGACAGTAAAATGACTAAATTGAGGTATCATCTGGAAGACTATAATTCTGTTACAAGCAATAAGCTGCAACAAGAGCAAAATATTACCCTTTTATTCATAGTCTCTGACGGGAAGGCAGGGAATTGGTGCCATCTTCTCCACTCTGTACACTACATTTACCTACACTATTATTCAAAGAACTTACACAATTGTAATCACAGAATAAATCCACATTAATTCCTATGAGTACAATGTGGGTCATATATGGGACGAAGATGTGCCAGAAATGCTGAGGAAGTCTACAAATTAACCCTTGTCATATGTAAGGCCCAAGCAGGCAGAGCAATAGAAAGTGTAAACAGAACATCAATTAATCTAATTTCTCTGATATGAAGTAAGTAAAGGACGGTACACCTTCAAAGAGAAGAAATGTCTTCTAAGCTATTTCAAGTTCTGCACTGAGCACGTCACGCTAGGGTGAAAGGTGACCAGCCAATGCTCCCCAGCTGCTGAGCACCGCACTAGGGCTCATGAAGTCCAGGCCACGTGGGTGAGGAGCATGGCTACCTGCCTGGAAAACCTTGAGGACACCAAACAAGGGTCACCTGGCGAGGCTCTGCCTCTCAGCACTTAACCTGAAGAGCACAAGTAACCTTGCTGAAGTCACGGGGAGCATCTGGGTGCTGAAAATCTAAGCACTTGTTTGAGTGCTTTGTGGGATGGGAGACTGAAACAGTCACACAGGCTACTAGGGTTGGCTTTTTCCTTTTTTTTTTTTTTTTTTTCCCAAAAATGGAGAAAGGTGCCTGGCAGGGCTCTCCCCAGGTCTCTCCAATTGCACCACTGCACCCATTTTCTCTTGTCTTCCCAAACTCAAATTATCCAACATTTCCAAAACACAATGAATGTTCAGACTGCGCTGTTTCTTTCAAAATAACCTCTCAAGGATCAAACCCTGCAGTCGCTCACAGCCCCTGTCTGAGGCAATGCTCCCAAAATGATGTCAACGGGAGCTTTGCCCAAGAAAGGGCTGTAGGATTCAGCTGTATGTGAAGAAAGTGCTCGAAATTATGGAGCTAGCTATCAGGATAAGACTTTATATTTCAAACATGTATTTATTCTTTTTACTAAATCACCGGAGAGTGTGGGATGCCACTATAGAAAACCATATGGTATTTGGATTTCCAAGCCAGAATTGTGCGTAATAAATATTTATAGAATCCAGTGGTATTCTCTTCTTTCTGTTTATTCTTTACATGTCACCCAGAGAAACTCTGGCCAAGCACCAATCAAATATCACAGCAAGTTACAAGCAATCTAAGCACTGGGGAAAGAGGGAAAACAGATCGCCAGTAGGCTCGTAATTAGCAACCTAGACCTGGAAGGAGGCGCTTGGGAAGTGTCTCTGATGTGTCTGGATTCCAGCGCCCACCACACATCACGAGTGGTTTAGGAAATTGAGTTCTCAGTCTCTGCAAGGGGTAGGGAAGATATACACAATGTTTTTGGCTAGACTGAGCAGGGGCATGTGCGGAGCAGCTGCAAAAGCAGACATCCGTCTACATTCTGAGACCTACATAGGAACAAAAAAGCATCTCTCAGCGATGACAGCTAGCATGCTCCTAGCATCTGCTGGACTGCTCTGTCTCCTTACCTGTGGCATGTGGGGCTGTTGTGTTTATTTTGCTTCAGACAAAAGCAATGCAGGTTGTCCTCCTTATCACTTTGTGATTAAAGAATAGTTGAAGGAGCTACTGAAATACACAGAAGATCTGGAATATATCATAACAGGAGCCAATCCTCCTATCCAGGGTGTAGCCATGACAAAGGAATGGATTCACTTCTGCTATCTTTCCTTGACAGTCTTATCCCCTTCCCTGCTCCTACCTCCTTTCCCTTTCCTTTTCTTGAGGTGTGATAGCTACCAGTTCCAGCCTACCATTCCCTTCTTCACAAATAGTAAACAGATTAAAAAAACTGAATAACAAGCCCACAAGTCCATACACAGTACTTTACCAACAGGAGCAGCTTTCACTGTCGATCACATTCTGCATCACTTTAGCCAGAATCAGAAATGCTATGAGTTGCATTTTCTAAATAAATGTTGCTTCTGTACAAATGTTGCAGACATGTCATAGTAAAATTATGTACAGCCAGAGTCAACTTCTCCATATCTAAGCATGTAATTTCAAATTACTAAGATTTTTTTGCATACCACAAAAATAACAGCTGATTATTTAAGGATCAGTTTGAAGCTATCAGCCAAACAAACACATTCAGTGCAGAGAATTTAGTTTTTAATACAGATTATTAGATTTTACTAACGGGTGTTTGAAAGTTTCTTTCTCTGTGACACTGAAATAGCTATTTATTATGAAAAACATAGTTATCGAATGTTGCCAAAAGTGTAATAACCACACGTTATTCTTCAAATCCATATTTTTTAAAACAGTTGGTATTTATTCAACATATAATAACAGTTACTAAATCATTCTTAAGTTTGTTTTGTGGACCCTTAATGTAAAGTATTGCACACAGGAGAGAGACACCATGGGGACAAAGGTGAAAAGGGAATAGATGTGCTGCTAGCAGCTGAGTAGTCCGTAGTTACATTAGAAATTACAGTTCAGAGAAGAGTAGTAAGAGGAAGACTAGAAGTCTGGAAAACCTGCTGGACAATGAGTTTTGAGAGGTTTGTTTAAAAGTTTTAAAATGATTAGATCATTTCTAGCTCAACAAATACATAATAACAGAAGACATTTCTGTAATCACTACTGAATCTACTAAGCAAGGTCATAAGCTTCATCATCTAGTAGCTCAAATTAGAAAAATTTAGATGAAAAAAACCTTCTTTCACTTCTAATTTTCTGCAGTGCAGGAGTGGCAGTTTCCCCGACACTGGCTATGGCTCTTTCCAGGCTCTGTGCTTCAAGTCTCACCGCATCCATGAGCTGGGAAGACACTATGGACTGCGTTACAGAAAAATGCTAACTCAATGACTGGCCTGATCTTCTCTGCTTTTGAATTTTAACAGGCTTTGTGCATTGAGTTCTCTTTTTTATTGCCAGAGTAGCCAGGAAGCAAGCACAGTTACTGCTAATTTTTCTTAACTAACCACTAAGGAGTTTGAATGAGCCATTTCCACTGGGTCCAGCCTGTGACTGAAACAGCCTGTCTTAAGCCAGTGAGATGAACAATGATTTTTGAAAAATATTTTTAGTCACATTTGAAACAAAGTAGAACAGAGTTTTCCAGACATTTTCATGAATATTTGGGTGTCATCTAAACATGCACCAATAATGAACAGTGGCAAAAAAAAAAAAAATCCTATTTACCCACAAATCTACTTGCTTTGGCTCTTCAGTATCCAAGCAAGCTTCAGTTATTAAAGACACAGCATGAAGTGACAGTTTGCATGATGTGCAGGTGTGACACATGCTCAGCATTTTAAAGCATGTTTCTTGTCCGACAGCATAATACAACATAACATTTTTCATAATTCTTCAAATTTCTTCAAAACATTCTGCAGAAATTGCAGTGGGAACTGCAGTCAAGATGGTCTGGGACACAGGTGGTGAGTACTATAGTGTGTTACAATCAACTTACTTGTAATGTCTCAAAAAACAATCAATAGCAAAAAGACCTTCATTTAAATCTATCAAACCCAGATACACTCCATTTAATTGCAAAGCTCTTAACTCTAGTCATTTCCTGCACATAAAGCTACTTTACTCGAGCTCCAGCATTTTTAATTTCTCTCTCACTGAAAAGCAGCATGCTCAGCTCACAAGTAATGCTTACATAAAAGCCCATCAGTCAGATCTCTTGGTATCACCGTGTTTTTCAGGATATGAAGACAACAGAAATGTAAACACTATACTACTGCAGAATAAACATCATGTAACCACAAAGCAGCGATGACATAACCTGTATATTATTTGGGCTGAATTTTCTGCAATGTAATATAAGTCTCCATATCTCTTTCTGCCCCTCAATCCACTCTAAAACAGCTTGTTTAGATGAACATTTTGTATGAATTTTGCAGTTTTTAAGCAAAGACACATTCCTCCTTAGGACATCACATTCAATGGCTTTCCTTTTGCACATCTAAAAATCTTGCTTCCTCCCGGAATAAAAATATCCTTGCTCAACCAACACTTTTAAATGTGTTTAAATGCTATGGATATTTCAGAGCTGACTCAGGTGTGCCTAAGTCAACAGCTTGCAGAAGATATATTTTCATACAGCAAAACATGTTGCTGCTGCTTCTTTTCTTAGTGTTGATACACAGAATATGAGAACAGCTGTATAGGATCAGTCCTAACACAGATTTAGCCCACTCTCCTGTCTCTCTCAGTGGCTATAAAGGGATGCCTACTGAAGAGAGTAAGACTAAGGAAAACATGTAGTGATACATCCTCAGAGTAATCTCTTGCATCTGGGTTTTCTACTTATGTGAATGAAAGTTAAGTGCATTGCATCAAAGTATTACATGTAGCTATGCGTAACTCTTCATTTACTTTGGAAACCATTCCCTTCAGTATAAGAAATACTTATATGAATAAGAAATGTGATTTTAAGCAATCACATACAATATGATATTAAGCAAATACTGCTATAAAGGACTATATAGCAGACTTTGCATACGTGTTACTCATGGATCTGTTAGTCAACTTGCTACTGCTGATATATCATACAAAGCTTGTGTCAAAAATACAGGTAAGAAGATGAGTGTTGTTAAAAAAAAATAAACCACAAACTTTAATTGTTCCACTTGTTCAAAGGAGTTTTTTTCTTTTTTTTTTCTTGTGTTTGTAAAAGCTGAGATGAAAACACTTTTGCTTCTATGATTATATCTAGCCACGTACATTCAAATCTTCACCACATCTGTGCTAATGTGCTGCTTCAGTTAAAGTTATTCCAGGCTGACAACCTCTCAGGGTGCAACTGTCAGCTCAAAGCCTTTCCTCTTTTCAAACTGGAATGGAAATAATGGGATCTGCACAGTGCCCTTTTCTAAATATTTGCCTCTTCTCAGGCAGGCTTCTCAGCTGTAATGCACTCCACTAATATTACTTTGTGTTTCATGTGGTACATGCATTTTACATGCACAAGTATTGTGGGTTCTCCTTGTTATTTTGAGACACCTTACAATTTGGAAATTGCTTTCTAATACACCACAAATAAAACTCCTTATAAGCTCTGCTTAAATAAATTGACCATTTTCCATTGGCAGTTTCAAACCACAGACCCATGGTATCAATTCATTCTACCATTCCTCAAAACTGCTCTTTTTTTCCATTCTGACTGAGACAAACAGCCCTAGCAGGTGCAAATTCTTAATCTTAAAAGAAGAACAGGGCAATGAAGGAACTGATATTTTACCATAGTGCCCTTCTGAAATGTATGACATTCTGAATGAAATGCTCATCAAGAAATCAAATTGGATGTAACTTGCAAAAAAAAGCACAATCTATTAAAAAAAAACTCTCTGTGATATTAAACCTTGCAACTGAGAGTGTGTAATGTTCATTAAGATTCAGTTTCACTGTGCTGTTAAAAACACTCTACCTCTAAATAGACGATGTCCAGAAAGGTGTCACAGTTAAGGGATTTCTGTCTGCTTCTTGATTGAGCACTGTGCCATCTCAAATCATAGATGTTTTATGAACCAGAGCCGTTCCCCTAATGTTGTAACAGAGTGGAATCACAGTTTTCCTTTCAATCAACTAATACTGTGCCGTATGCTATCTACATATGGGTTTAAAAGAAGCCAGACATTAATTCATATACTTCCCTTTACATCTGCTAAATTAATTTTTAAAAAAATTTTTTAAATTGCTAATATTAAAAATTTGAGACAAACATTTAAAAATTAATTTTGATCAGAAACCCACCCAGGATTATTAAATACTGACATTAGAAAGACTGTATCCTTCTACTCAGGCTGTCAATACCATTGGGGCATTTTTAAGCTTAATGGGCAGTAGAAGGGACATGTTTTCATTTTGTGATCTGCTCGAAGTCTTAAAATGTTTCTGATTGGTGGGAACCTGTGAAATGAAAACGCCCATGTTTCCTCAGATCATTTGTGCACAGTTACAAAATGGTAAACATTCCGTATCAGTCTGGATTTCCAAGTTGTGTAAAAAACATATGGCAACAAAATGGCTTATTTTTGGCTGTTTAAAAATGTTTGGCCAAAGTCTTCACAGGAATGACTCTACTGATATCATGAGATTTACAGTAGAAATGAATTTGACCTCTACACGTTATTTGTAGGAGGAAAAGTGCTTTTATTGTTCTGCAATGTTTTACTTTTAAACTAACCAGAGCCTGTAAAGCTACAACGATAACTCAGTGCCAGTGAAAAGCTAAATTTCACTGAGACAGAGCTTTGCCACATTGAAACATTATTTGCCCTCCTACATTTCCTTTGAAGAACTAAAATAACATGTACCAATGTTCACAGCATTATTTATGACTTTGAGAACAAAAATAAAATACAATCTTTCTATATACTGCCACGTCTAGTATTTTAAAAACAGCACTGTCCTTCAATTTTATTTTTTTTTTACAATTGTAATGTTTAACACGGAAATCTAATACATTTTTCTGAACTAGTCAACCAGGCAGACCCTGTGCATACTCAAATAGCATCATAGCATAAATGCTTTCAAAATGATCTTATAAAGAAAGAAAATTACTAATTATTAGGACACCAGCATCTGTTTAGAAACTTCAAGCAGATATGCTTTTAGAGATATGGGTGACAACCTTTCAGAGTCAAGTCTCCTGAGACCTGGAAAATATTTAGAGAGTGCCTTAATCTTTCCCCCCAGGTGTCAGATTTTTAGGTGAAGATCAGAGAAAGGCAAGTTTTTAGATTTTTTTTATTATTATTATTCAAATGCTGTTAAACAGAATCCTTCTACAAAAGAATGATACAGAAAAAGCTTTTCATGTACTGCTGTCAAGATTGGAGAATCTTAATTACAAGTAGGAGCTACCATACTTAAACTTAAGCATCAGTCTTGTTTTTAACAAAAACTTATGTTTTATTTTAACAAAAACTTTATGCATGGTAAAGGTCAGGAAAAAAAAGGCAGCTAGCCTTCTCTTTGTGAGAAAGCAAGCAAGAAAGTAGTTTTCTGTTTCATATGATTAATATGGGTATCTATTGACTTCAGAAAGACTGTATTGCCTGTAGGGTTTGCTGAGATGCCCCAGGCAGTATCCACAGTATGCACTCATGCAACTTGGAGAAAAGAAATCCCTTCCTGTCTGGCCAACAGCGATCCCAACACACTGGTGTACAACTGCAAACTACTCTATTAAGGGAAAACAGCAAAACGTTATCTGAGTGGGGAGCAGATTCTTCTGCTTACCATTTGTAGAAGAATAAATATGAGATTGAGCATTTCAACCTCAACACCAGATTACTCTTTACTGGGCTTGGCCTAGTTTAAGTTCCAAGAGAGACATATGTTTCTGGTATGATGACCTTGCGGTTAAGTTTGGCTGCAAGAAGTTCTTGCACTTGAGGAATGCTGAATTCTGAATTTTCCTCTGATGCTAAACAGCTCTCTGCCAGCTTTGTTCCTCTTTCAACTTCATTTACTTTTGTCAACTAATATGTCACAGGTTAGAAGTTTCATGGAAAAAATAATATGAGCGAGAGCAATATTTTCATTCATAAGTAAGACTTCTGCCCAAATAGTGTGTCACCTTTTTTAATACTAACATGCTATATAGACGCCAGCAGAAAAATACAGTGAGCCAAATTCATATGGTGAATAAGCTGCTTCAGATCACAGACTAGGAAAACAGAAGAGGACATAAAATGAGAAGCTGAACATATATGTGCATGATACTGCATAACTTCCTCTCTAAATTTGAGGTCATAGATACATTTGATTAGCTAAAATCAATAATTCTGTAAACTTGCCCATGCACTTTTTCTTCCTTTTCTTTTTGCACTGTTAACGAAACAAATTTATGGCTTACCTTTCAAAACCAATCTGCCGTAATGTTTTCTCCCATGTTGAACCTATACAAAGAGGAGAAAAAACAAACACCCTCAGTAAAGAGCCTTTACTGTATGAACTTTCTTACTCTTCTGTTTTCCTTGTGCAGCTGGAATCTGTATAGTAAGGTGATTTTTCCACCCCGACAGAAGTACTTGTAAATAACATCTGTTTTCCCCAGAGTGAAGAAGTGTTAAGAGAGGCTACCACCGGGTGACATAACTACGTAGGGGGGGTTGTCGGCCTATATAACTCCTTTACATTGCAAAGCAGCCGGTGACTGCTACAGTTCACTGTGATTCCAGGGGTGGTCTCCTCTCCTTGGAGCCGCGGGATCTGTGCATGACTCCTGAAAGCGCTGAGCTGGCATCTCACATCAAGCACTCTTCACATTTCAGCTTTTCATTTTACTGTAGTGTTCGCCTGATTCTTGCTGAAAGCTTTACAGCTCCTTCTGAAATCCAGCCCTTTTATTTTTAAGCAAAAGCATGAAAATGTATTTCTGCTTTATTTTTTAACTCTTCATAGTCATAAAAATGGCTGCAATGGACTCACTCACTCTTTCTCAAAATGATCGAGGACTCATCCCTGCAAACTGTTCAAATGGGCAGATCCATTAGAAGAATTGCCTTCAGTAGTTCTCATGCACTTAATACAACTTTTACCCAAATTTTCTCAAAAATGCCCCCCCCAACCCCAGCCACAACCATTAGGTTGTGATCAGTTTTCAGCTCCTGCTAGTTTTTTGCTTATTGCCAGGGTATTGCCGTTACACATACAGGCTACAAAGAGCATAAATATCTCAAGTCATGCAGGTCTGCAAGGCAAATATATGGGAGGACATGAAACTGGGTCATAGTTTGCTCACTGCCTTTTTACACTCCTGTGGGAAATGTAACAGGACTGTATGCAATGAAAGCAACTACGGTTCTTTTTGAATGCTTCATCATACTTGAACTGAAATCAGAGAATTGACAATAACTCTTGCTGCTGCTGCAGCCACCTAAAGGGGAACATAAATTAGGAACAAACAGATTCTCTGTGAGTGACATTTAGTAGCACCAGAGAAAGTCATAGAAAAGCCGCACTGTGGAGCTTTTCTGTTCAGGACTGTTATGACTACAGCCGGTGATTAATGTAAAAACACTTTTAATTGTCCCAATTCAGTCCAAAGCAGGCAGGGATTTCAGGCCCATATCCAGCAGAGTACACAGAGATAAAAGGCTTCAAAACTGAGGTGGAGAAAGCTCTACCTTCACATTATGAAAAAAATATATGCTAAGTTCTGTTCTGGAATAACTGAAGAGTGTATATGGTTTGGTCAGTACCAGGAGTTTCTACTGTGGCACCTGTATTTGCTTGAGGTGAGGCCTGCCTGCACAACTACCCAAATACAATACTTTTCACCAGTACTATGCCTGTATTTTAGAAAAAGAAGCCCTCTAGACACCTTTAAAAGCAAGACAGCAAACAGTCTAAAATCACATATCTATTTCAAATATGAAAACAAAAAATCACATGTAGCACAATAAACCATCAACATTTCACTGAGAATAAATACACTTAGATACATAAAGATCCACTCCATCAACATCTCCTGTTATGGATTAACCCCCAAACCCACCATCTTCTGCACACCCCTGGAGTATATCTGGTGTCATGTAGCACTGACGTATCAAGTCATTGCTAAAAAATTGACTGTGCCACTCCATGGGTAAGAGCAGGGCAGACGCAAGCAATTCTCCATATAGTTTGTGCAATCCTGCTGGCTCTGAAAGAATATTCAACAGTTTTTGAAGTCTGAAGATTTGAAGACTGCTGAAGAAAAGAAATTTCAACAGTACATCTTAAAGCGCTGACTAGTACTGGCATCTTTAGTCAGTGTTTCTATTCTTTCCACTGTTTTGTATACTAGTTATATGAATTTTTCACCCCATGGTTGGCTAAACTTCAGTTGCATGATATATAGAGCATCCTACAGAAAAGAGAGAGAGAGAGAGAGAGAGAAACAGCAAAAGAGAAAAGGGAATTGGGTCTCCACTGGTTTGAAATCATCTTTTGGCTGCAGTTGGCTAGCAGAACGCTCTTTGAAATGCATGTGACTCCTCTGAAGCAAAGCCTGCCAAGAACACAACTAACATTTCATATTAAAAAAATATACATCTTTTTTATGGAGTCCTATTTTAAAATGTTTATGATCTAAACATTCTGTTTTAAGATTTGCCAATTTCATTCTCCATAGTATCAACTTCAACACTGCACTAACAGCCAAAAGTAAATACCCTGAGGTAACAGCAGCACTAAGAAGAATAACGCTATTAAAAGTCTAGAAAACTTATTATTTTATTTAAACCTTACCCGGTGCTTCCAAAACATTAAACAAGATTTAAGTCACGTAACTCTCATTAAAATCAAAACAGGAGTTCTTCACAAATTAAAGACTTGATCCTGCTCCCAAAAAAATCAATAGGATTTTGGCTATTCAATTCACTCTTTCTCTGATGGGACTGTGGAAAACATTCACCTGTCAACTTTCTGCATCAATCTACTGCTACAATTCAGTTGCTAAATTAATTTGGCTTCTCTTTGCTTTCTGTTTTTTACTACCATGTCAAAAATACCAAAATTGTTTATAAGAATACCTTAATTTGGTATCCATGTAATTAAGCTTTTGTTCCAAATATTTGTTCCAGAGTGCCTGACCATTCCCATCTGTTCCAAAGATTCTGTTTCACATTAACAGCACTAGTTTTAAAATTCTTCAGAAAGATGAAGCATAATGTACTTCAGGAATTACCACTCACATTTAATAGGAACAATGGTAAAATGCACATCATGTTCAAATATGCACTCAATGAAATCCTAGCCTAAGAATGAGCATACACGAATATAAGACTTAGTAAGATAAAATTAAAAATATCTTTGTGAAATGAAAAGTTGTCTTCTTTGACAGGTCGGCTTTCATTTGCATGGCAGCTTCCATGTTTGGTTTGGTTACAACTACCTTATGAACTGAATGAGTGGACTCATAAGCCACTGTGAGGCTACTCACCTTTGCAAATCATGAAGTTGACTAGCTGCTGAAGTGCAATAGTAGGCTTAGGAAAAGCATAGGGTAATATATTGCATAAGTGATGTTCAGACATTCATGGAGGTGGTACAACTATTCTCTTTCTGCCATATCATGGTGTATCTGCAAGCCTAGCAGAGGTCTGTAGCTGTTCAGGGGGAAGGCTGGCATGCACTGTAAATGCCTGCCTCCTATATCATCCCCATGCAGGTATGCATGAAGGTCCCCACGGATCTGACCATGTGCAATGATTAGCTGCAGCCCCACTACCTTCTCAGTAACCCAGAGTAGTAGATTTTTAACAAAAAGAATAACAATTCTTGTATTCTTTTCTCGCTATGATGTGACATCAGGACCAGAGGTAAAATTACTACTTAACTGAACCAAAAAACACAACTAAACAATTTTCAGTAAGCTTTAAGTGAGCCTGCCAGAATCCAAGAAAACAATGGGAATAGTATGAACAGCTTCAATCACTGTAATAGATTGACAAAATAGTTGTAAATTACATTAACTCATAGGTAAAAAAAAAAAAAAATAGCATAGGTTTCTTGGAGCCTGTCAGTGGAGTATAACAGAGAGTCACCCAGGCTCTCTGAAGGAACTATCGAGGTACCAGACGTAGCACAGTAACATTTAGCTCATGAGAGTTATGTGCAGGTGTGACCTACATAACCCTGTTATGATACATTAGGAACAGGTAGGCATCTTGGAGCAGTAACTGCATCGGTCTTTTTTCTAATGCTGTGAAGGAAATGAGTGTCAGAGGAATTGTTGATTTTGTACAGTTTAGAATATTCCTACCAATTTCAGAATTTTGACCTAGACCCTAGGACATTTACTTGTATTCTCCAGACCAGCAAAAAGAAACAAACAAAACAAAAACCCTTTGCATATTCAAGAGATACAAAACAGTGATACAGAATACTCCAGAAATTGAAAGAAATACTTTGTGCAACCCTTCTGTTACAGGTGCCACTCAACTCCTTCTCAAACAACTTAGGAAACAGCACACAAGTTCACAGAGGACAGCCCATCCAGACAGTTAGGGACCTGAGTATCTGGATCCACACCTAAAATGTCTCAAAAAACGGGAAAAGCAGACTGATTTGTCCTGCTAGAGCTTCTCTTTCACTGAAGATGCATGTACCATTTAAACCATTTGAAGTTTCACCTTTCCTTTTCAGTGGACTGGCCAACGCTGCTCTCCTGTATCTTCTCTTTTCATCACCTTAGTACTTACTGACCTGTTACTAACCAGTACTGATAACTAGCCAAAATGCACACAACTGCAACTGATAAAAACAGCCATGTTTGGAACATGCAGTCTTCAGCAACTTCATATATTATTAACCATCTTTGCAGTCACTTGCTCCAATTGGCAAACTTCTATCTTCTCTCAAACAGAAATGTTTTAGATTACATATTCTCAAATATCCTTTTTTTTTTCTTTTTAATCAATATAGAACCACTGGTTTTATGAAACAGATCAGCAGTTTTGAATATAGAAACGCATGTGGCAGAGGAAAGAACTTTTTCTTAGTTTCTCCATAGTACCATATAAATATTATGTACACTTATTTATCTGTACATTAGCTATCCAACAGCTAGTTATATGCACTGTGCCTCTTACAAAAATGATCATTTCTCTCCTGAAGTGGTATCAGACAACGATACCTTAATGCTTAGCAACTCTTTCTCCATTTTAAGAAACAAATCTCTCCTACACTTCCTCTTCCTTTGATTGAAACTACCTAGGCTGCATCCTGCACTCATCACTCTGGTATCCATACAGTATAAAATCTGGGATAATAACATGACATTCATTTAAAGTGAGGTCTCTTAATATGGCATATTACTACTCTGCTGTGTCCATGTTGGACTTTTAATTGAGATCAGGAGAGTGTTTCTTGAGCAAATCTCCTGGCTATCCCCACTTAGCACGCTCTGGTTTGCATGACACAATTCCTTTCACATGAAACTAAACCACACCCCAAGGACACAACTGCTGTTTTTCAATGCTTAACAGGTATTCAGTCCACATGACCAGACCAGAGCTAATCCACTGTAAATCCCACTCAAAACATGTACGGTGGGGCAGTCAGGGCCGCTGTGCTAACTGCTTCACCCCTACCACGCAGTGCTGCTTGCTAATGCAGATGGGGCTCACACCACCACTCCCAGCCCCAGTCCTGGAGTGCCCCCAGAAAGGCTCTCCAGTTACGGTCACCTCGGGGAAGGAAGGTGCAGGTCAAGGTGCTCACCGTTAAGATTGTTTTCTGGGCTGTATCCCATCTGCTACAGCAAGGAAAAGCTTTTCTCCTGGCCTGACGTACACGCAGGGCTGGCCTGGATGCTCCATGCAGCCACACTCCCCACAAAACCCCAGGGAGCCACTTCTGGGAGACAAAAGCGCAGAATATTCCATTTTGAGAACAACTCAAGGAGAAGGAATAAGAAAAAATCTCGTCTATTATGGTGTGCTGTGTGTACTGAATAGACTAAAACCATCAGTTTAGAAGACTAGAAGAATAGAAGTGGGGGGCCAGTGGTCTAGTACGCTGGCTAGACGATGAAAATGATTACTGAATGCATGCCAAGAGATCGTGTTAAGAGCAAAGACCAGACGTTGCAAATCTTTACTCGCCTTCCACTCATACCAGCTTTCAACAGATTTTTGGCTGAATAAAGAGTACAAATTTGACCCCTACATGATAATGTCATGGGAAAGATTTATTGTGCACTTCTTTCCTGTGAGTCAAATACCAAATTATTACCATGAGGTACAAAAATGGCTTTCTTATTAAAAAAGAAATCTTGACTTCATGTTAACCAGATAAATAATAATCATCAAAAACACTAGTTCTCTTCTAAAGAGATTTTAATGAATGGGAACTTCTACTATGAAAATGACCAGACTAGGAACACAGAGCAAAGCGCAGCAGTACTGACACCATGACAGTGTGCATGCATGGAGATGCATATTCCTTTAAAATGAATATTAAGAAGACAACAGCTATGGTAAAGTGATTAATGGCTGTATCTGTCAGTCTCATCTTCCATTCTGCCACTTCCCTGTTGCTCTGGGAGCCCAAAAGAGTCAGCAAAACTCCCATAGATAAATGGGGACCCTAAAAGCAGCTGCTGAACAGGCCTAGCCCATATTGTCTCTTTTGACCTTAATTAGTACCAGAATTGGGGACCAGGGAGAGGAATGTTTTTAAAATTGATCATTTAACTTAAGGTAGATAACCTGACGTGAAATACTCCCTAGCACACCTGGGATAGATGGGATCCAGCATCTCGCTGGTTGGACTGTGCCAAATGGAGGAAGGGACAGACCCAGTTCACTTTGTGTGATGGTAAGACCAGTGCCTCTGAGCCTGATCCACAGCCTACAGGAATAACTGGAAAGATTTGCACTGAGTTTGTGGGCTTTGATAGTTTGGCTGAAATGGAAATAAATATCAATAAGGAACAGAAAAAAAAAATCTATCTTTCAGTACCATAAACAACAGTTATTATTTCTACCCCATTTATGAACTACTGATCAGAAAAAAAAAAGCTGCAGTGTTCTGTGGATGATCATTTCAGGAGAATGGGAGCAGAGGAAGCAAAATTTTCCTTCATTCATCAGCTACATGGGACACAGCTTATTTTAAATGTGAAGTTTATGTATTTTTATATGAGAATCACAGACCATATTTTATAAGTGAAGATGACTTGCTAATTAAACAGCACAGGAAGAGATAATAACTTCGAAAAAGAAAATTTGAGAAAATAGCATCTATACTTGTTCTTCCATATCAGATTTGTTTAAAATGATCCCCAGTTAATAATGCCAATCAAAACTGGCTGAATGTCTTGATATTTTTAAAACAACTTTTTCACAAGGATTTTTTATAACAATAATGACTTCTTTTGTCTTTTTAGATATACTTGTTGTGGTTTAGCCCTGGCAGGCAGCTAAGTGCCACACAGCTGCTCACTCACTCTCCCCAGGTGGGATGGGGAGAGAATCAGAAAGTTAAAAGTGCCAGAACTCATGGGTTGAGATAAAGACAGGTTACCAGGTAAAGCAAAAGCCGTGCGCACAAGCAAAGCAAACCCAGGAATCCATTCGCTGCTTCCCATGGGCAGGCAGGTGTTCAGCCACTGCCAGGAAAGCAGGGCTCGTCACGCGTAACGGTTTCTTGGGAAGACAAACGCCATCACTCTGAACGTCCCCCCCTTCCTCCTTCTTTACCCCAGCTTTTATGGCTGAGCATGATGCCATATGGTGTGGAATACCTCTCTGGTCAGTCTGGGTCACCTGCTCTGGCTGTGTCCCCTCCCAGCTCCTTGTGCACCCCCAGCCTCCCCGCTGGCAGGGCAGCACAAGAAGCAAAAAAAGTCCTTGGCTCTGCAACAACCAAAAACATCACTGCTATTTTCATCAAAAATCCAAAACACAGCATGGTGTGAGCCTCTACGAAGAAAATTAACTCTGTCCCAGCCAAAACCATGACAATACTATATCAAAAACTCTTATAGGCAATCTTCCCCTGAAACACACACATGCTTAAACCACTCTTGTTTTAACCTCTTGTCAAATTTGTTTCCTGAACAGAGCAGCAAACCAGCAAAACCCACAGGACTAGAAAATCTTTGGGGAAATTGTTTCAGAGGAATCTTGAGATAGCTGGTTAATGGAAAGCTTTTTTTGTTTGTTTAAACTAATCTATTATTTATCTGTTTGCTCTAATGGTTGGTTGGTGGTTTTTTAACCAAATTTCCAAGAATACAGAAAATCGGAATTAATTATGGTGTCTTTTACTTTTTTTTTTTTTAAATAGACCTGCTCCCTCCTCCCCATGAGAGTGGACTACTGCAAAATAAAAAAGATAAGAAAGATTTTACACATTGTGTAAAGCAGAAGTTTGCAGGTCACAAGCACAGACTCACACTGCAAGAATAAGGTGGGAAAGAATCAGATGGCCCACAGATATAACCAATCTCTTATTCTTTTTTTACAGCAGAAAACGGTATCAGGGCTCTGAGAAGCAGCCTCCAAGGAAGGTGAGATTTCCTGCCACTGCCATGGGGGACGTCAACCTCAACTCAGAGAGGCACTGACTTTGAGACTATCAAAGTTCTGCTCCAGATCTTCTGAAAGGAGGCCAAATAATAACTAAATGGGCCTTTTTTCAAATATGGAAGACTGGCTTTGCTTTGATTTTCAAAGTAAAAGCAAAAGAACTTAAAGAAAACTTGTAGTAAGTTTTATTTTTCATAAACCTGGAGAAAATGAGATTTTTCTCCATTTTTGTTGGCAGAGAAATGCTCTCCTCTCTCACCCCAACCAACACTGCCCTGTCTGCTAAATTGTATCTTAGAGGCAAAGTTTTCACTTCAGAGAGTAATTGACGGGCATCCTTCCAATTTCTAGAGCTACCCTCTGCTTAGTTTTATTGTAATATAATATACTGTTATGAATAATAATGTCGACCTAGTTTCCTGCCGTGATGAATGTGTGCAGTGTGCCAGCGCAAGGAATTGCTTTTCGTTGTCTCTTTTTCTCTTTTTGTCTCATCAGAAGAAGGAGGAGTTGACAAGTTTCTTGCCGAATTCTGCAGCATAAGCATAGGGGAAGGGGGAGTACATGTAAAAAGTATGTCTTCAATAGCACATCCACACACAAGAAATTACGTACAAGAGAAATAAGGATTGGAAACCACGAAATCTTGCACAGGAACAGGAGGAACATTAAGATGACAGAAAACCAGCATTCCAGTGGTACTATCTTCGACTGCACTAACATTTTGTAACGCATGCCTTTTCTCTGAAATTGCTTTTTGTTTTTACATATTTTTTTCTAAATATAATAAGGAACCATTTCATGCATGTTACTTCCTTTGCAGATTAAGAAAACACTGTCACAGTGTGACAAAGGCAGCAACTCATTGGTAGGCCTGCGGACCTGCCCACATTCAAATTATTCCTCCCTCCAAAAGAAAGTTTCAGTGGCTAAAATGACACTAGGTACAAAGTGCTGAAATGACATGGGAAGGAAGGTATCTAGAATGAACTTCAGAAACTTGGCTTGAGATGTGTACATCCTCAGCATATCATCTTCTACAGAAGAAGAAAACAGCACTTTCAAACTCTCTCAGTGTTTGCACATCACTAAGTGAAGATCACGGTGGCCGCGCAAGGCAGGAAGACATTTGGGGCATGAAATTTGACCCACTCCCAGAGATCTCTTCGTAAGAGAGACCTGGACCCAGAAGGAAGAGTTTCGTTGGGTACTAGTGTGAAGCAGGCACACAGATGGAGGTAGTCTGAGGGAAATGCTATCAACATATTATTCTTCCTCCCAAACAAATATGAAGATGCCTCATCTAGTTTAGTCGATAAGTATAAACACATATACACTGAAGAAAGAGTTTCTTTTGTTTATATTTTTGTCTTTTCAGAGACTGATTTCTGTGATTTCACTCAAATGTCCCCAAAGCTCTAGTCTGTAAGAACAGAAAAGACAAAGCTCTCCTGGCCTTGCAGCTCCCATTCCTCTCAATCAAGAGACAGTCAATTATGCAGCTATTCAGCTGCTAGGGGAAAACAGAACAGACAAAAGAATTGGGCAAAAAACAGGAAGTGGTGGGGTGCTAGTCACAAACTCAGCCCAATCCCACTACTAGACACAGGTGTTTCTAAAACACTGCTCTCACTCCCTTGGCAAGGAGCTCACAGGGACAAGGGGGTGGCAAGGAGGAGTTTCGGCAGCTGGAGTCTCACTGTGCCCCAGAGGGCACAAGGAAGATGAACCAACAGAAGAGAGACCCCCACCTTTTCCCCCTGATTCACAAGCACGCAAACTTCAGCAACCCCTGCAAAGCCAGGAGAAACCAATGTGATGGGCTGTGCTTCCTGCAACTTGTTCCACTACACAGCTGGAACATTTGGATTTCACTGCCCCTGTCACAGGTGAGCATCACTTATCTCTTCTCTGCTCATTCCCTGCAAAATAACCAAGTTCAAGCAACTAGAGGTGACTAGACAGACTTCACGGGAAGCAATGCTATGTGATTGTGTTCAGTTGGTCTATAACAGACTGCAGGATTGCATCTAGTGTATATTAGCAGATAATTTCCCAACACTTAATTAGTTTTCATTAGGATGCCACAAATAGCATGAGCACTATCAACAAATTAAAGAAATCACTGGGTTGCCTAATCATTTCCATTTTTAAAAGCAGTCTGTGCTTTCTGTCTTGCATGCTTCAAATAGTTTACAAATAGTTTGATCTTTCTACAGTTACATGCTTAATTAGGAGTATTAGGAGTAATCTCCCTCTACTTTGTTTGGCTAGATCTAAGCCTTTCCACATAAAATCAGTAAAAGCATTGAAATGTATGCCATTCTCATAAGTTAACAGATGACAAGAGTACTCTCACACTTACTTAAAGTGTGGTTAATTAGTCCTCACTGGAATGTGTTTTAATTAAGCACCTCATTAGGGCATTAAGAGAGTTGTACCTTTTAGTAAATACTAAAGAAGATGATGAGTGGTAATAATTTCCTACTCAGCAGGGACTTTCATGTTACAGAAATCATAGGCAATTTAGACGTGTGATTCTCAAGTGCATTTTTAAATCAAGTGTTTTATTTATATGCTGCTTGGTTGTCTTCAGAAGTAACCTTACCTCAGGTCTAATAGAAAAGAGACAAACAGCACACTGCTGTTTGCTTCCTCTCAAAGATGCATGGCCTAAAAGAGCAATGCTTCAAAACTAGTGCCAATTGGCTCTTTTTCCCAGCCCAAGCAGATCTGAAGAACTGGAAGGTCCCACAGTGGGATCAGTGCTTCAGGTGATGGAGCACAGGTGCAATCAATTCTGTTGGAGAAGTAGTGGTTTATAAAATATCTTCATGGGTTTATTAAAAATGTATTGGGAACATTCTTGTTGTGTTCACAATAAGACACACCAAAACTGCTACAGTTCAAGATCTATAACTTGTATGAAGGTTATTGGCCCAATTTCAGAAACGATTTATCTCATCCCAACTTTTCTCTGTAGCAATTTAAAAAAACTACTCATACAGAATATACAAATCAGAGCATCTCGGCAACATCTTCTGCAAGGCATAAAGTCTGTCAGAATTTCTCATCTTTGCCAGCTGGAACACATTAACTATATTTCATGCAGCTGCAAATGGGATCTATTCGCAGCAGTTGGGGACACCGTACCCACTACAGGCAGAAAGAGAAGCAAAGAGGTGGAGGAGAGAAAAATACATTAAGTAAGAAAACAGGCTGTAATTTATAAAAGGGATCAATTTCTAAAAACGAAGAAGTCATACATAAAAATGCTGTTTTATACTGGAAAGATATATAAATGCCACACCCTGCACTCTCTCATTAATCTAAAATTAATCATATTTTATCTGGAATGACTTATTTAAAGACACTTCGTACAGGAAAAAATTCAGCTTAGACTAAAACCTGTATATCACCCCTTCTAACTACTATTCTGGAAAGGAGATTTAGTTGCAGAAATAATAAAAAAAAAATCTTTGCATCTCACTAATCCATGTTTCTATTTCATATCAACGCTTTGGTACATTTCTTTTTTATAGTCATTAGATGTAAAGTAATAAATCTTCACTGGGGCTCTCAGTATTACTTCATCCAGCTTTAAAAACGGTATTTTCTCCAGTAGATTTCCAGATTTTTTTTACACATTTGATATCATCACCATATCTGCATGTGACAGCACGATAAAACGACACTTAATTGACCATGGTTATGGGAGCCCTCTGCTCCCATAAGCACAGAGAGACGGAAGAGGCACCCACTTCAAAAGGATGCTACAATTGTTTGTGCTCACAGATGTTTGTGCTACAGCATTTAGCCTCCAAAATCAGGCTGCAAAGCAGATACCGAATCACAGTCAGGATCTCACCCCTCGCTCCTTCTCAGAGAAAACCGAGCTGTAATGCTAGCCACATCTATAGGCATGCATCCACTGGCACATCAGTGGAGGTTTGCTGACAAGGTGCTCCAGACTGCAAGCACTTTCCACTCCCCTCTGCCCAGAGGCCCAGCAGGAGGGCCAGTGATTTACAGAGGCTGCTCCCCACTGCTCACGCAGCCGCACACACTCTGCACCGGGCAGCTGCGATGGGAGGGCCAGCTCCTGCCGGCAGGTACGCGACCCGGCCCCACCGCAAAATGAAAGACGTCAGCGAAGTGTCGTCCAAAATGCCTGAACTTGTAGATAAAAAGTTGATTGTAGCTATCTGTTATTAATCTCCCCAGTTTTGTTTGTGCACATTTAAAAAGGCACGTCTCCATGACTCTTGTTTAAAGGTTTACTACAGACATGCTAATCTGAAAAAACGTGCTTTGTTTCTACACAGTATAGAACTGATAAGATTTACAGTACTTCAGCACAGGCTTTGGCTGGCTACAGTCAGCCCAGGATATATCTGAGCATCGGCTTTTATACTAACAGTCTAAGTATTGTCCACTGTTGCAGTGTAAATCAAACATGAAAACTACTCCCACACTGTTAACTCCAGTATCCTCATTGATGGAACAGAAAATTGTATCACCAGGCCAACCACTTAGAAAATCAAAACCAGAGGAAATAAATGGAGTAAAGGAGATCTGGAACATACGATCCCTTCAGAGGGTTCTGGAATGTGTCCTCTGACATGGGCCAACCTTCCAAAATCTGCATAGATTTAAAAAAAAAAAAAAAGTCAATTTTATAATAATTTCATTCATCTTTAGCAAAAAGACAATGTGCAAATGTACAGATATTTGGAGGCCTCCATGAAACTCTTCCTGTCTGGTAGTTTTTTAAAATGCCAGTTTTACTATCCACCAGAAATGGTGGTGTACACCAGAAGAGGCACCAAAAAGCATAAAACAACACTGCCTGACCTTGGACACCTTAACGGGAATTTTATGATCTGAACATTTGGTCTTTTTTTACAGGGGGATACCTGTTCTAAAAAATTTAGTCAAACCACCTCGCATCTAGAATTTGAGTGAATCACATTGCTAATAAAACAGAGGGAAGCCCTTACTGCTACTATTACTTGGCCTTTACAGAAAAATAATGAAATGTTAGTTGCCACTTCTTCAACCCATAACAAACTGCACTCCATCTCCTCCACCACCAGTGCTGCTCAGCCCAACCCTCCCCACAGTGGAAGGGAAAATTTGGAGTCTTCACATCCCTGGCTTGAAGTGCTTTTCATGCCAAAAACTCCGAAGAGCCAAAAGCTTTGAGGCAAATAAGCCCAACCTCTCAGAGGAAAAACACAGGGAAACCCTGAGAACATTCAACAAACGTCAAGTGATTTCCATAGGAAACCCATCTCTCTGTTAAGGTTGGATGTGCAGGTAGACTTATATAGGAGATGTTGTCTATTTTCTATATCCCTGTTCTCCACTGCCTTCCAAGGCCAAGGATGCTGACTGGGTCACAGTCCCTGCGCTACACCAGTCCTGCTGCCCAGTATGCAATACAGCTGCTGAAGCTGCATTCAAATTGCTCAAGAATCGCTTCCGCCTCAAGAGTTAAAGGCTGGCCACTCTAGTTTAAGAAAAAAAAAAGAAAAGGAAAGAAAAAAAAACCACTTCAAAACTACTTATGCACAAAAAAATAAAATAAAATAGAAGCCCTGCAGGTTATTCATTATTAATCCCACTTATTTTCTCATATGGTATTAGTTACACGTTACTTGAGATTTTAGAGCAATTTCTAGCTTTAAGTAAATATCTGCTCAAGTCAAAATTAAGGATTAATTCAGGAGAGGGATCTTAGACTTCAAGTATATTTTTTTCCTATTAGTTCCTCATAACAAAGTAATTGTTGAATTAGTAATACATTTGTCAATCCTGGTAAGTAATTATAGGTAATATATATATAAAACAAATTACTGCTTCATTTGAGAATGTGTGCAGTGAAAGTTTGGCATGAGGTTCTAATTATCTACTGAATATGAGTCATGCCAAAACTGGTGGGACAAATCACATCTTAACTCCTAATACTAATGTGACCCTGCTGAATATGGCTTCCCTGCATTATGGCACCAATCCTGAAAGCAGAACACACAGCGGGATTTGTACAGGTGCAGCAGCTGGCCCGCGTTCCCAAGAAGTTAAAGGGTGAGGGTGTGAACTGCAAAATGAGAACAACTACAACCAGCTAGCTTAAGCGATTTAGCTCTGGGGGCCAAACCTCTAACAGGAATAACTAATAGCTTCTTTTCTACAAAATGGCGAACAAATAAATACGCACACTATGTCAAAAATAACACCTAGTATTCCATACTTATCTGAAGAGAGATAAAAACATGGGCAAAAATGAGCAATTGTTGAGTGACAGGTTTTCATATATGAAATATGGGCCCTGAAAGATGCTAGGGAGCCCTAACTCCTATCAATTCTCGTTAAGCAGTGAGAAGGAGAAGGACCCACGCAGAAGATCTTGAGAAAACCTGTTGAATAATTCAGGGATTTCTCTCCACTGTGCAGCTGTTCTTCAGCAGTTTATATGGAGTGATGTGGGTGGTGTGGGCAGACATGCTGAATGAGCTCTTAACTTTAAAAGGTGATCATAACTTTCTGGTACCTTGTATGCTGAAAAGTAAGCATTAAAGCTTGTCAGAAGGCAATCTGACACAAATATTGAAACAGAGAAGGATTAAACGTGTAAAAAGGAAAATGAAGGGGCATATTCTATATTTCCAACACGTGTTGAACGGAAACCAAGAAACAGATTTTGCATTTTGATTTATGCACAAGTTCATCAGGGATCTAAATGACTTGTCTTAGGATACCTTGCATTTTATGCATTCCTATGCCAGGAACCCAATTCTCTAAATTCACTTTTCTAAATTCAAGGAAGATATCTTTTCCTATGGATGTGCTGGAACCAGCACTGTCTGAGGGCCAGGCAACAGCGGGAACCAGCTGGGCTGGGGGCTGTAAAAACACAGAAGTGCAGAGACAGCGCTTGCCTTGAAAAACGTGCAATCCAAACAGGACACAAAAGCTGAGGGAATTGTTAAGATACAATGTATTAGGAAAAGCTAAGAGAAAAGGAGGCTCTAGTTTGTATTGAGCGGGGGCGCACCAATCCATTGCATGTTCAGGACCACGTTTCTGCAGCTTCTTCTCTTTCCTCAGCTGGAAGTTTCTCTTCAGCCAACTCTTAGGTCACAGAGAGACTGTCTGCCTCCTTTTCTGTCAGGCCCAAAGAATCCCTGCATTTCTCAAATACTCTCCCTTGTTCTTTTCTTTTCGAAACTGGCCTGGCAGAAAAATCAAATGTTGGATGATGGCTATGTCCTGGAAGATCTCCTCCGTTTGCATGCAAACTCTGCATAAATAAAGAAAAATAACAAGCAACAGCCTCCTGATTTAGCATATATCACATCTCTCCCTGTCTCCTTCCTGTTTTCACCTTTAATATTGGAAGACACTAAAGAAGAGAAGTTGCTTCACTACAGTTTACAATTCCCACGAGCCTTGAACCTTGATACGTGCAACCTCTGCGTATGCCTAAAATGTGGCAGAGCTCCTGGCTGTTGGAAATGTTGTCCTGACATCTTTTGGAATGAGCTGTTGGTGTGTGTTCCTGAAAAAGTGTATTTGCCAAGCAGTGATATCAGGATTATGAGACTCAAATTACTACTAAACAGTTATTTACATTTGCAAGAGATTCTTTCAGTGACAACAGAGAGGGGCCACGCAAACACTAGGTCAAATGCTTCCACGACAAACAGGTTAGCAATATAGCCCTTGCACTTCTGCAAGAAGGGCTAATGTTGGAAGGCCTCCTGCTGATCTCAGGAAGCAGGAACCAGGAAGCATATTTAGAAACGTAAGCAAAAGCAGAAGTCCGCACAAGGCAAAAACAAACTGTCCAATTATTGTAACAAGCCAGATGTCTGTAGCCAAAGGACCAGGGAGGTCTAGGCAGGATACATGTGGTACTGCAAGAGGAAATGCACTGCAGAAGAAATTCAAATATAGCATGTAAAGATATGTTGGACTAACTGAGATGCATCTAGTGAATGACACTTCAATGGAGGTTGACTTATGCTTGGCATATGGATAAAGCAATTAGCCCATTAAGAAAATCACATTAGATGACAAGATGTAACAATGGTACAATGTAATACAAAAGGAACTGATTTTACAGGTAAAAAAAAGAAACCATAGCCTGGTTTCTGCGTATTCAGGCTGCCAAGCAATTGGACCCTGCTGTACACTGTCTGTTCTGGCATCCTTGTCACTACGCTGCCCTACAGTGAAAGAACACGAATGAGAAAACATTCTTGAGGCAAGATTTGTACCTGATAAAAGCCAAATAAGCTGAGAAAGGCTAATTAGTCACCTGACTGAGGGACTGGAAACTGACCCTGGAGAAACCACTACTGTGTCTGATGCATAGGGAGCAACATAGGGCCAGTTGTGGTTCCTGGCACACTGACAGTCATCAGCAGGTGAACTGTGAAGAAAGAAGCCAGAAAGGAAGGACAGAGGGACGTCCTCACTGATGCTCTCCAACACAAGCATCTCACTGGATGCCTTGCACAACCAGAAAGACACAGTTCCTTTAGGAACGAACAGCATCTCTGCCTGCAGTATATTAGATCAATAGCAGACAACCTCTGCAGATAGATACACATTCTATAATGCTTATCCAGCACCTTACATGTTTACATTATTTGTACCTTATGGCTTGATTTCTTATATAACATAATAAGACCTTTGTAGGGAAAAATTATATGTATATATATATTTTTTTTTTCAATGATGACATAGTATACTTTCTACTTGGAAAAACTGCTGAGCAAGAGATAGAACCAGAATGTCATAGACTGAAGGGGAGGTCTGCAGGAAGAGCCCTGAGACAGCTCTGACTATTACTGATCGTCGTTCAGGCACTGATATAAGCATCAGAGTAAAATAAATAAATAAATAAAACAGATTAGAAAGTGGGTCACTGGCTCATTAATTTTGTTATGCTAAAGCATAAATACTCACATGCAGAAAAGTTTCCTCCAAAAGGCTGGCAGGAAAAGTTTTCTCAAGATTGGATTGTTGGTTGACTGCAAGATGAAAAAGTTGTCTGCGCATGGATACTTGAAAATCTTTTTCTTCCAGCAACTGGTCAGTCTCTTATGCACCAAGTAGTATTAACTCTCCGTGGTCAAAACACACCAATCGCGAATTAAACATCTTCTTCTTCAGTCACCTGGAGGTATCTGCACAGCCATGATGATATTCTCTTACAAAATCCATTCTAATTTATTATGACCTGGAGTAACGATGTAAGACCACACCAGACCCTGGTCCTTGTTTATGCTATTTGTGTAAGAGGATCTCAGACCTTTGCTTTTGATATACGGTGAACACCATCTTAGTTGTTACGCTGTTCAAACTTTCTAGTAAGGGCTTCAAAAATGTTTTTGATGAGATATTTCATCCTCATCTTTGCCTTTCCACAGAGGATGGAACAATTGAGAACTTCCATACAGTTTCTGGCGATATCAGTAAAAAGCTGGTAGGAAGCAAGTTGAACTGTCACAAATTCCAAGAACAAGAACTAAAAATCAGTAGATCTTGACTGAATGCCAATGTTTAAACAGGAAAGTAACATCCAGTTCCCAAGACAGAGCAACAGCAGAGAGAGACCAGTCGCAGAGCTCTTTCGAAATAGCACAGGGCACAGATGGAGCCACGTGAATGCTTCTAATGTAAGACACCTCTAGCGCGCAACAAATATAATGAAGCTTCAAATAGGAGCATCAAGTGAGATAGTGTCACTTCAACTAAAAGGAACATGCAAGTGAAACATGTGAACATGTGAAAACATATGAAATGTATGTGAATGTATAAAAACATATATGAAAGCAATTCATGTCAAAGCTCCCATTATTTGACTCTACTCTGCATAAAGCGCAATATTTCTGGTAATAGAAATCATCATTCACAGCCTAGCCAAACACTGGGAAATATCCAGGGAGATTATGACCTAACTATCCACATCCTGGACTAAGAATTTCAAAACAAAAAAATCTACTCGCATTGTTATTTATGCTGAAATATTACCCGACTTCTCTACCACTTCTGAGTTCCAAAATGTACTAATCATCTTCACAGGAATATATTATTTATTTAATTTTAACAACTTTCATATACAACCTCCAACTGAGGAAGGAGTGATGAGCAAAACCATCTTAGGATAAAGTATCTAAAGAGCAGAGCTCCTGATGGGTTTGATTTACATCTGAATGGATTTAGCATCAGCATTTGGAAATTGCAAAAGTCTATACTACCATCTCCAAACTCAAATTTTGCAGCTCATAAACTTTTTTGGGATTTCTAACAGCTTGCTTGTATTCTGAATCCCACATGCTAGGGGGGTGGGTTTTATTATTAATAGAGAATTATGAAATTATAGATGTCAAACTTTGTGAGCATTGATCCTAATATAGAGGATACTACCTCAGAATTAAATACATCCAAAAAAAGGTACAACTATTTGTACTACAAACAGTAACAACAACAAAAACAACAACAAAAAACTCTTTTAAACATTGGATCACCTTCGCAGTGGCCCTAACTCAGAGAAGAGAACATGACAGCGACTGTTTAGCTCAAGGTTTCACAGATTGGCCTGAGCTGGCTTAGCAGAGATGAATGCAGTCACTGTGTGACATGTCAAAGTCAGTGAATGAAGGGAAGCAGAGTAAGTGAAAAAAATTTTCCCATTTTCCATAATCCATGGTTTTTTTGTTTTCTATTTGTTTGTTTTTCGTATCTACAACATCAATACCCCATTAGCAAATTTGAGGAGACCTAGCATAAGGGCACATAAGTCTGATATTTAACATGTATTTATTTTCAGAGCTGTATATGATATCTTTTTGAATAGAGAACAGAAAACAAGGTTCTGTGACTGCTTTTGTTAAACACTTCTTGCACAACCTGGGTAGATACACAGCTGACCCTTACATTCTGCATCCATGAAGCAACCTAACACACTGCATATTCTACCTGCTAATGTGAAAGAGAACTGCTGTTATATACATCAAAGTTTTAAAAAACAAAACAACAACAACAACAAAAAAACAAGTCTAGCGCATTTTGGACACAGTGGGCTACCAACTATACGCAGCTCTTTCTCACTAAGCCCAGCATTACTGGTAGATCATTGCAGAGTATGCGATGGCTTAGCTGCAGCACCAGCAATGCAGGATCTCCTTTATGACTTCTAGGTCATGTCTACCATTGTCAATGTGATGTCCATGTAAAATTAAATATCCTTTAAATAAATCTATATACTAATAAAGTGCAAACACTTCATAGCACTTACAGTAACTGCATTACTATATAACAGAATATAACTTGTAAAAAGGAATAAAATTAACTGAATTTCACATTGTTGATGCTCAATTTTTTCAGAATAACAGAACAGATACTTCAACCAACTTTTGAGAAGTCTTTGAAATCAAGAGCTGCCACTAAACTATCTAAAAAGTAAAATTTTTTGTTCTTGTCTGAGAAAACTACATAGCAAAACACAGATGTTAATTTTTACCTTTTGATTAAATACATCAACCACCCATTCAATACAATATCTATCTTCAATTCCCGCAGCTAAAGTTGTATATCCTTTCATTCTTTGCTATAGCAAAAAAAAAAAAAAAAAAGGTGACAGGAACAACTGAGAACAACTGAGAGCTATGAAGAGGAAATGTGATATCATTCTCTTATTGTTATGCAGAATGATATGGATAGATGTGGAAGCCTATCTTTGACTTTTTCCAGATGTCTCTGGAACTGTATCAGCATTCCAGCTATTTTTTTTATGTGGATGTGTACTTTGTGAACTTCTTTGTTCAGACTTCTCTTTTTCATCATATATAAGGGAATTTTGACAACATTTCAGCCAGGGCATGAAAAGTCATAAAAATAATTTTAAAATTCATGTATCATAGCTGTAGTGCAATCTAACTTGTGGAAAGGCTGTTGAGAGAACAAGATGATAATGAACAGGTGGTATTTTGCTCTCAAGGCAATGCAGTTTCATGAGCTGAAATTTATTTTGGTTAAAAGTCTCATAAAAATATGATACGATGAGATTGCAGTAGCAGAAGATAGGGCCAGCCCTGTTTGGCTGTGGAACTACTACCCTGGGCAGAATCACAGCTCACATTATAGGCGAATGAGACAAACCTGATCTTGGTTGATCTCTAGAAGTTTTCATTTACAAACTGCATAAAATTCTTAATGACACTTTGAAGTGGGACTGGAAGGTGAAGGGTTTATTTGAACCACTGCTGTGACTAAAAAAATATTTCTGTACGTCAATTCACTCTTCCAGATCTTGCTGGGGCAAGAGATGCATGAATAGCAGCCCAAAGGAGTGCAGAAAAGCAAGTCCACCACGGACTCTGAGCTGCTAAACCAGAGACTGTTGGACAATATGCACATACATTGCTGACCTCCCCCCCTCTTTCATGCATCTTCTCCTCCAGCACATTTCCCTGTTCATGGCTACTAAGCATCCATCCAAAGAGAAGTGCACGTTCAACAAACCATTTCTGCTCAGTATCTCCCTTCTGCAGAAAACAGTGATTTACTGCTTGACCATATATATGTACTGCAGATAACAATACTACAACTGTTTCCATTTTGATAACTAAATCACTGACTTTTTTTTCTATTAGATCTCAAACTATTGCACCCCCTGCAATCTTGCCTGCTTTATACCTCTCTACACCTTTTTGGAAGCACTCACACTTGCAGTCAAGGAGGCCAAGCTTCTATGACGTTGTCCACTACAGAGCATCTTCCTACCTCACTGATACTTACAATTTTTTTAACTTT